>JALPQI010010295.1:0-61071 GCA_025490895.1 Thaumatotibia leucotreta | reverse complement strand
TAAAAACGAAACAATAGTACAAGTTTCGAGTAATATAGAAAGCCATTACAATTAACCAACTTAAACATTATGATTACGAGTCCATTGTGACGTCACGGAGTCACGCGTCACAGTTCAGTGTATTGTCTCAGCCGGTATTGTGCAGGCTGTCTGGGAATTAGGGAAGGGAAAAAGTTCAGCGTAGCATCCAGGAACTACGACCACTATTTGGCTCAAACGAGGAGCACTAAGCCCATATGTTAACTTCTTGCTGAAACTTAAGATTATATTTGTGTTTTATACTGTCTCTTTTGGTTAATGTGCTGTATGGTGACGGCTGTAGGAATACATTTGTCACTACCTCAACTGACTATTTGTTTTATCGAAGATGGGCAGCAGCGTCATCATAGTCGACACACTACTACTGCGATCGCCAACCCGCTTCCACATACGGAGAGGCTAAGTGTAGTTCAACAGTGGACTGATATAAACTGATGATGTTATATTGCTATAAAGAACTATAGTGACATCGCAAGGTCACGCAATACAGTTCAGCGTTGTCTCAGCCGGATAAAGGCTGTCTGGGTATTAATAATGGGAAAACATTTAGCATAGCATTTCGAGCTACTTTTAATTACTGAAAGGAGCGTAGCTAGTCCTGCGAGAAGCATAGGACTGTAGGTTTGAAACGAAGTTTGGACACATCTTTCACGGAAATCACCGCTTTGCTTGGCTTATAATATATTAGTGGTTAATATTGTATGGTGCTGTAGAACTATAGATTCAGCGTATATCAGCCGACATTGTGCAGGCTGTCCAAGTTTTAGTAATAGTAGTAGTAGTAGTAGTAAGCACTATATTGTACATGATATAAATGTTGACATAACTACAAAAAGGGAAACATATAAGGGATCTCTTCCAGTTACCCTTAGAGTAACTGAGTTGGGGAGTAAAATTATGATATACAAATTTAACATACATAAATAGGGGCGGGAAAAGGTTCAGCATTGCATCCAGGGATTCTATTGGCTTAAACGAGGAGCCATAGGATTAGGAGGATATATGTATTATGGTGAGAGTTGATAGTGCCAGTTGGATGTCTGCTAATCGTTAAAGTAAGTTTCATATCAGAAATTAGTTGTATTTTTTTGCTTAACTAATTGTAATTTACGTGATACATAATTATGTTCATGAGATACAAGTTTTACAGATAGTAACCTTTGCTAAGTTATTAGAAGAAACAAAACACTAAACAAGTATGTCAGAACACCAGTTTCCCATCATAGCTCCTCGTACAAAGGTGCTTATAACATTTGCGGCATTTCTGCGTAAAATATGCATAGACTGTGGACGTGTTCTAATATTATGTATCTCGGATTTATAAAGTCAGAAGAACTTGTTTATGCTGCT
Source organism: Thaumatotibia leucotreta (assembly GCA_025490895.1). Classification (NCBI taxonomy): domain Eukaryota; kingdom Metazoa; phylum Arthropoda; class Insecta; order Lepidoptera; family Tortricidae; genus Thaumatotibia; species Thaumatotibia leucotreta. The sequence continues at coordinate 59,682 of JALPQI010010295.1, read as the reverse complement.
TCAAATAATTACCAATGCATAATAAGTGAACGGACTATTTTGTGTCAAGATAACAAAAGTGTTCTTAAATTAAATACGATACGTTTAAGAAATACATAAATAATATTTAGCAACTATTACTTCACACGAAATGAATATTAATTCAACAATAGTTAGTAACATGATAGTGATAGGTACTGAAAATGTATCACTGATAATAGGGCAAATGTGCCAGTAGCCGGCCAGGCACCAGTGGTTGGCCTTACAAGAGTTTGTAACATATTTGACAGTCTTCCCACTCATACAACATCTAGAGGCCGACTAACCGTTTCCGGCTGAGGTCTGGGTGGTCTATCCTTAATTTAAATAGTAACTTCAATTACCACTGTAGTCTGCGACCATATATAACATGGACGTCTAACGCCAGCTCAAAAATGCCCCCAAAACCAATTGTTCAATTGTGCCAAGATGGGCAGGACATAGCGCTTTTCTTAACACCGCGCATATTTCGGCGCAACATTTTTGACAAATGTTTCTAGAATATCGCCAATCAAAACTTTGATGGACCAATCAGAACTATTTTTAAATGGCGGTTTAAGTTTTTATAGGTTGACATTCTAATTCATTGCCGTAATGCATTGAACATGGGTTGACACTTGTCAACTAAAATTCAGGACCGTTTTTAAAAGGTATTTTAGTATGGCGTGCGGCTTCCAAGTTGTATTTGTTCGTAGACTGATTTAGATTTAGATTTATTTATTTCATAAAAGAGAATTACAGGTTAAATTTACATAAATGTCAAAACTAACAGAATTTCTTTTATGATCGTCAATAATATTCAAAAATAAAAATAATTAATCAATCTACATATATAACAAATGTCAAATAAAAGAATTATGTTATATCTCCCAATAAGAATCGTCAATAAACAAAAAAAATAAAAAATACTATTAATATTATTAATAACAAAAAACAAAAATTTACAATCTAAATTACAATTTATGTCTCCCAAAAAGAATCGTCACAGTCAAAAGGTACACAAATAAATAAAAACTCAAGTTACAAATTTATCTCCCAATAAGGATCGTCATTAAATTTAAATTTAAAATTTATATGGTAAAATGTCAATACAATCAAAATCTTAAATTCATATATTCGTCAACAGAGTACAAGGGATTTTCCAACAAAAGGTTTCTCAGTCGATGGCAAAATGTCTGATCACATGGCTCATTCCTCAGACTTGCTGGCAGGTGCTCGAAATATGTTGGCCCAATAACACGCGGGTTCTTTGTTGAGAGTGCCATGCGACGAGGAACTGTTCTGAGGCGTCCTGTTGAACGCAGCTGCTTTCCCGGGCAGTTGACACGTGCAAATTGGGTTATGTTGCTTCGAACATATGTCAACAAGTCGAACACATGCTGTGAGTAATGTGTCAATATACGCTGCGAAATGAAATGCTCCCTACAGTGGTCTCGAAATCCCACTCCAGCAAGCAGGCGGACTGCTTCCTTCTGTGCTATCAGGACTCTGTCAGCATCAGTTGAGTTTCCCCAGATAAGTGTGCCGTATGCCATGACAGAGTGGAAGTGAGCAAAGTACACCTGCTTTAAAGCTTCGCCTGAGACGAGAGGTTTCAATTTTCGCAGCATATATATAGCACTACCCAGCCTGTTACAAACACTGTCGACCTGGCACTTCCAATTTAGGTGGGAGTCAACCATAAACCCTAGGAACCTAGAATCGTCGCTCAATGGCATTGGACAGTTATTCATACTTGTGGGCAGTGGAACCCTACGACCAGAAAATAACATTATATGTGATTTGGAACAGTTCAACAGAAGCCCATTTGCTGAAAACCAGGTTAGTAACTGCTCACACGCATTGTTAATCTTCAGGTTTAGTTGGTCGTAAGATTTGGCACTGACCAGCACAGTCGTGTCATCCGCAAACAAAACAGAACAACCAGCTTCAATATTTGACGGAAGGTCATTTATGAATAACAAAAATAGCGTATTGCCGAGAGCAGAACCCTGAGGAATGCCAATATTTACGCTGCCAGAATCTGAATGTAGCATTTTTCCGTCAGTTTCTAGCTTCACTATTTGTGTCCGGCCCGACAAAAATGACGCAAATAGTTTATGGGCGTTATTGTGTATGCCATAAAAAGACAACTTGTTGAGAAGTAACGCGTGACTAATAACGTCAAAGGCCTTTGACAAGTCACAGAATATTCCAGCCATCTTGCACCTGTCGTCCAACCCCGTCACGATACAATCGAACATCCTGTGCGCGGCAGTGGTAGTAGACATTTTCTGTCTGTACGCGAATTGATTGTTAGTAAGCAGGTTGTTCGATTCCAGGTGACTCATTAGGTGGGGCGACAAGATCGATTCAACTATTTTGGATATAGTCGGTACTATGGTAATAGGCCTATAGTTATTGACGTCGCACTTTTTAAAATGTCAGGGTATGTACCAGTTCCAAATATTAGGTTTACCAGTACAACAAGTACGTCGCCAATCACCGGCCATATCCAGAAAAGAATATTCGGTGAGATGTCAAAAGCGTCAACGGTCCCGCGTTTCTTCATCATGGAGTGTAAAATTTTGTCCAAAAGATCGCGAGTGACAACTGGCAAGGAGAAAATGGGAGCATCAGATGTTCCCAGGTGCCTATGTAGGTACAGTGTAGATTTTGACAAGTTGTTTTTTATTGTATGTCGCGACGCCACTCCTAAAAAATGTGAATTAAAAACATTAGGCAAATCTTTACTTTCAATTTTTGCTAGCGTTATAGGATCGCGGAGAGAAATAGTACTATAAAAGAGACTGTAGTACTATAAAAGAGTACTTTATTATTTTTTTTCTGACCAGATATTCTAGTCACTGGATGTTGAAGACAAACATCACTAGCACTTTCATAAAACCTCGCAATTGTAAGTTTATTCTGAAAAGACTCATTTTTCAGACGCGAGTGTTGATTCAAAATGATGTTACCATACACAAAATATTTTAAAACTTCTCTCATTAAAAAAACAGTAAAATAAATTTAGGTTAACTTAGTAAAGTATTGACGTTGAATATTTTTTTGTAAATATGATAATAGGTAATAAAAATTAAATATTAAAAGTTTAAAATCTCATAAAAAAACAGTAAAATAATTAACACAACTAACCATTTATAGACCACTGAGCGTGTCTGAGAATAAACAATATGAGTATTTATGTATTCTTATATATCGTCCATTAAATACGAAAGCGACACAAGTCAAATATTTACTTTTTACAGGGGAGCTGTTTAAAGATTTTGTATTCGTTTTTTGTTCACAATATTTTTTTACAGCATTAATATTATATGTGTTATATATCAATTTGTAGGCATTTTAACCCTCTTTTGATGTGTTTGGTTATTAGAAAGTAATATGTGCTGTGCAAGAATTTATGAGCGTATACGTCCGTTTTGCATAAAAAAATAACATTAACTCTGATATTTTTTTTTCCATCAAAGGCCACAAATACAAAAAAATAAGCAGTTATTTCATTTAAATCATACATAAAATCATGTCTTAAATATAGAAATACTGTTTTTTAACAAAACTGAACCAGACAAAACTTTTTCTTACTGTTTCTTTACTTACATATTGTCAGAACATGTTTAAAAGTACCGTAAACCGGGGTTACTTTGATTAATTTTAACTTTGGTTACATATTTTGATGAATTTAACGGACGTACTAGTTTAAAATTCAGATATAGTTATCGGTTTTCTTCAAGAATCAACCTGCTATATAAAAAAATGTGGTACCTTTAGTTAATAAATATAAAATAAATCCAACGCGATCAAAGTTATATTGTTGAGAATGGAATTTACTTTGATACCACTTATTTTTACTATAAACCGGAAATAGCCCACCTAAAAGCACGTAAATAATAAAAATCAGTTAAGTACATCTTTAGTTATTTGTTTTTTCTATGTGTATTGTATTTGTGGAGTGGTTACTATGAATACTATGATCCCATATTAAATGATCCAAATTGATATGTTTTGACGGTTTACTAGTTTTTTCATTAGTATTGATGCAAGAACTTAATTTTTGCCGATACAAAAGTATATCTTTCAATATTTAATTGCAGAGATAATAAGCCTTTTCTAAAAATCTACTTATGATTAGTAATAAAGTAACATTTTTTTTTCTAGACGACATGACAGCTTAGCGCTAGTATTTGGGTACTACCTATGTAGTGATGCAATAGGCATGATGACTGTCAAGTCAAATCAATATCTTTTTTCGATTTTTGAAAGATTTACATGAAATACACAAAAGTGACGTCACGTTTGTATACTTCACTTATATTAAATAAAAGTTCTAAATAATAATGACTGCAGTCTATATTTTAGTAATAATTTATTCGTGTATGATGCGGTGCATAATGTCTAATAATTTATTTTAAATAGGTACAGTCATCATCCCTATGTTGGCATTGCCAAAAGTGAAAAAATAAGTACTACTATAAGTATAAGTTTTTAGATTCGTTAAAACATACAACGGGGTTAGATCTATGTTTGTTTTACTTGTATTGTATAGGTACATATAATATAATAGAAAAGCATGACAAATACTTAATAATCCGAAGTTTATGCCATTATTGTTTCTTCGTAGTCGCAATTATAGGTACACAAAATTCACAGTCATCTTCCACACAATCTCTAATATACTTTTAAGTAAAACGAACACAATACAAAGTACCACGTTTTACAATTACTGTTTTTATAAGATATTTTGTAATTTTTAAGATTTCATGCAAAAGATACACAATTATTCAATCTGGTACATTTATGGATTTTAATATTATACTGAATTAAAAACGGTTGTAAATGCAACAATGTTTTTTGAAACGTACTATGAAGTGTACATTTTAGAATACTAACTGCCACATTCGTATTGCGGCTCCTTTGTTTCTAAAGAAATCTAAACCATACATAATTACTTTATTCAAAACAGCATCATGTATAAATATGGCTCCTGTGATTGATGCATTCGAATATATTTTTAATTCAAAAAGGTTGCAAATCCAAATACGGCAGTTTTGATGAATGAAAAATTTAATTTAAGAGGATATTTTAAAATTAAAGCTGCCACATTCCATTTTGTGACTCCTTTTTATATAAAGAAATATAATATTTACGTATTTATTTTATTCAAAACGGCCACATCTACAAATATGGCACTTTTGCTTAAATATTTTTTAACGTAATCACTTATTTTTTCGTTTCATGGCACTTTTTCACAAAAATGTCGTGCGTTTTGGTCGACGGTCGAGTCGCAACTGACAAAATGGCAGTTTAGCGCTGAAGTTAGTCTCGAAAGAGTGATAGTGCAAAAAGGGCACCTGCATAATTTTGATACTTTCTAAAGTCACATCGACAAGTGTCTTAGTGTCATGTAAAATATTTGTGCTTATAATGTCGTTTTTGCAATAAAATCATTTTTCACGGTTTTTGAGTTGTGTCGCTTTTGTATTTAATGGACGATATATTTTTTATACAGAGAAAACCTTATTTATGTCATATTATTTACGACGATAATTAGAATTAATAATCCACCAGATACCTTAACTGTAATTAAGAGAAACATGAAATAAAAATATAATAACGGATAAACTCGCATATATTAATTAAATTTAACTTCATCTTGACGTTTCGAATACTTTACAAGTATACAGGGTTCGTGGTCTGCGGGTGTACATACGAAACGTCAGGATAAAGTTAAATTTAATGAATATAGGCGAGTTTATCCGGTTTTATAGTTATATTTCATGAGTAATCATCGCGGTAACCGAAGAAAATATTGAGTGAAACATATTATTATATTGTATCTTTTCCCAGGCAACATACTATTTACATACTAAATGTGTGTATGCCTGTATGGAGTATTTTAGTTCTCCAACTCGACACTTTTTATTAGTGGCTAAATTATGACTGTAATGATATATCACGTCGCGTCGGTGGCAGAAAATTAGAGCACCTATTCAGGTTCCATAATTTACGTCAATTTAGAAGGAAAGTATCGAAATCGGTCATTATAAAGTTCGTAGGCCTATTAACGTTCATTAAAATGTTTCCGTTAATTATTAGAAGAGGGCACTGATTCTTCATCTGCTTACCTTAACTGGGTTTACAAATTTCAAAGTGGGCTTTGTTTTGTTAACAATTTATATTGAATATAAGCATACAAATATAAAAATGACTGTTACCGATTCATGTCATGGTAATTTTAAGAATAGATTAGCAGAAAGTTAATGTATATCGTAAACACTTTCCAACTTTTTTAGAAAACAATATTCCTAAAGTAATCGTTTTACTCATATTCCTTTTTAAATTATATGATCGCAAATCTAGGAATATTGTAGATAATATTACATAGTTGCTCCCTACTTATAATAATTAATAATCGACATGGTAAAACCACATTTTCGGCATTCTTCTGTCAACTTTATTGCTACGGCGATTGCAAATGTCCATTACAGGGGCTGTGTCTGGCATCTAGGGTAAAATTAATAGTTAAACTAGAAAACTTTGCGACAGTTATCTTATCTAAAATGCTCCACTGAACTAAGCTAAAAAGTTCCACGAATCCCTGCAGCATTACTTAGCTATATCTAAAATAAATAAATCATAAATATCTTGGGACATCTTACACAAATCGACCTAGTCCCACGGTAAGCTCAATTAAGGCTTGTGATGTGGGTACCAGGCGACGATATATATAATATATAGATACACATTTATACTTAAATACATAGACAGCCATGACCAAGGAACAAATATTTGTGATAAATAAATACACAAATAATGCCATCGCCGGGATTCGAACCAGGAACCTCCAGCTTTGTAGGCAGGGTCACTACCGACTAGGCTACGGAGGCTGACAAAAGTATAAGGCTATATGTATAAGGATCAAAATATGCTGAATCAGGTAGGATCCAGGTCGCACTCTCTATAATAAAGGCAACGTTTTAGCTCCCAGTTGAGGAACCTCCGAGCTCCAGGGTCTATTGATACCGGCACATAGTCGGACGTTGATACCAGGGTAGCAGAGTAGTAGGGGACATTTGGTGGACTATAGCTGTTCAACGGATTCCGTCGCTGAATCAATACATCACGAGGTTTACACTAAATGAGACACAGCTAACGTTCTAACGCATATTCTATCTCATCTCTCTCATGAGAGGCTGTTAATGGGGTCAAAGTAAATCCGTTGAGGCTTTCGTCATTGATACGGCTAAGACCGGGAGGGCCTGAAATGAGCAGCTTATTGGCCGACAGACACCATGGCACTTTGATTGAGTTGTTACATTAAGCTTGTGCATGTCTAAATATTGCTCTATTCTGAAAATGTGTGATACGAAAAGATGATCAACGAGAAACCCTTGAAATTATATAGATAAACATATTATCTTCCACATTACACTGCACTCGTAGATTAAACATTTAAATTATTTTGGACTTTAATGTCATATTTAACATAATTGTGAAATAGTTCCATAATAGTACATTATTGCAGAGGCCGGGAAAGCGAATTTCGTGGATGAGTATTTTTTGTCGGACGAAGCGAAGCTGAGGCCGACAATTACATACGAATCCACGAAATTCTATTTCCGTCCGAGGCACATATAGGACTTTTCTCCAAACATGCAAGGAAATAAAACAAAATATTTTCTTGCAAATTGAATAACAATTGAAAAGAAAAAATCTCTTATGATTCCCGCCTAAACTTTTTTTTAATGCATGGTCGTTCATAAAAAATAGTAACGATATCTATGGTTTCATTAAACCGTACCTACACGACCTGACACACCGAGGCGTTTGTAACTCATGATAGAACGAGACGGCCATAGATTTGATCGCCGTCTCTCGCTCTATCCAGACCAGGCGTTTGGTCGTGGCTTTAGAATTTGGCTGTATGCATTTTTTTCAAAGTCCAAAAGTAGTTTTTAAGAAGTAAAAAACAATACATTAATGGATTTTAGTACAATTTCGCGGCCGCAAAAACTGTACAATAATGAAAATCTTTTTTTTTAATTTGAGCTGGTACATAAGAAGGTACTTCGCGTTTCGTTTTTGCTACATTAATGCGAACATTTCCGAGCATATTGGAGAAAATAAATTTAAATTCACAATCTCTTAATGCACAGTATATAGAATATATCAGTTTCAATATTTTAACTATATGTATACTAATGCCAGGTCAAAAGCAAATTGGCTTGAAAACAAAAACAAGCCCATAATTATTTTGATATACTGAGTCTGATAACGCTGATTAGAGATGGCGGCGATATCGTGTCGTAATGTGTTGATTTCGTCCGATCATTTGTAACTGTCAAGTATGCGCTTAGAGGATACGACACGATATCGATTCAACGCATATCGCATTGGCATATCAAGTTAGTTTTATACGTGGAGTTTTTGTTGAATTTGGATACTTGTATCAGGATAAGGTTGTATGGACGTTATTTATATTTTTAAGATCCCGCTATATATTCTTTAAAAAAAAATGTTAAGTAAATATCAACTAATCAAGTGTCCCTTTAATTTAAAACGTTTTGTGAAACCTTTTTCAGAATTAACACAGACAAATGAATACTCCGGAAAGTCTATTGGTGAATACCTCGCTCACAGCCTGAGTGCATACTCTATGGGGAGAGTTTGATGAGACCATGCTGTGTGGTGAACGAGCATGAATATGTTTTTTGCATCATCCAGTGACACCAGCCAGCAGTGATATTCACTAAGGGAACCGGCTTGCTGTCAGCGCTGTGTCAGCGCTGCGGCAGCGTCGAGCCTAAAAATGGTATTCACTAATGTACTTTAAACGACACTAGTGCTCGGCGTCGAATACGGCGTGAGCTGGAAGTACACTGCGTCGAGAGTTTGACGTTTAATGTACGAACTTCGTATTCTCTAATGAAAAACAGCGACGAACTCGCCCACAACCTCGCTCACAGCCTCGATTGACGTCGAGCTTGTTGACGAACGCAGCGTCGAATGTGTGAATAAGAGGATAGCATAGCTGACTCTCATTTGTCTTTGTCCTGCCGTACGTCCCGCTCAAGATTTCACTCAATAGTCTCCTACTACGAACATTGAACATTTTAAGCACCTATTTCTCTCACTCCAATGAAAGCGTTAGAGTAGGAGAAACAGATGTCCGAATTTCACGATTTCAGTTGTTCGCCGTTTGCCCGCTAGTTCTATAATCATTTAGGCAGAAACATCGACAAAACGACGTCAATTGCATCGTCAAATGTAAAAGCTCCTTTTACTGTTATTCCGTAATCGAGCGATATTTTAGTGACCGATGAGTAAGACATGAAGTCTTGTCTTTTGATAAGACGCTAGCGCGTCAGATAAGCTAATATAGGCAAAGTGAAAAATCATTCAGGCGAAAATAAATCTTATTTCATTAACATAAGGACTACGACATATCTTTCCTCGTTATCTAACCAGCCGGTTTGTGATAAAGCTTATGGTCGGTTCAATCAATGTTGTATCGACGGGAAAGTAATTGACCCCTAGAGATTGTGAGGTGATTATAGGGCGTATATTGTACTTGCTACGATCACGATGAAACTCGATTACGTGATAAAATTGTTATATATGTGGGATCTTTGTGTTTATACGACACAAATTCAGTTTTTAATATATTTTATCATCATCATCTTCATCATCATCAGCCTATGATAGTCCACTGATGGACGCAGGCCTCTCCTATTAACTATGCGTATAGACGCATTAGGAGGCAAATGCCCATAATCGCCACGCTGCGCAAGAGGATTGGCGATCGCAGTAATGTGTCCACTATGATGACGCTGCTGCCCATCATCAATCACTTATCAAATAATTTGTAGGCACACATTATAAAACATATTAAGATCATGTTGATGTACGTACTCAAAAACGCTGTGAACTAATTCTTGTTATTGTTTAAAATAAAATTAGGTAAAATACCAATTAACAGTAACCAAAAACTTGAATGAATGCAACCGTTAGTATCTACACCAAAAGTAATATACTGCGGTTTTTGTTTATAAAATGGTCTACTCGTAACCAAGATATGAATAAAAAGAATCATGCTAGCAATATGACATAAACGATTTGCTTAATCTACGATCTATGACATATAAGGCGCGCACGCTCTGACAAGTCGCGTGCGCAGCATCGGAACATGATCGCTATGTAGTAAGGAAGGGTAATGACAATGCTGGGGATACACTGGGTGACTTATGTAGATTGATGATATTAATAGTTACAACAATAAATATATTGATTTAAGATTTCGCCATTATCACTGATACTTTAACGACAAACGTGACTTAATCGCGTAAACTTACATTAAATATTATCCTGGCTTATGGTAGTCACGCGTTTATCGTTTATGCTGCTATGCATCACTTTTGCACTTGCATACTAATAACTAGAGGGCGGACGGCGGATTCTTTACGTAATCATACTTAAGTAAGACATTAGCTGTCACATAATGACTTACATATGATTTTGATGTAAATTGCATCCATTGTCCGCCCTTTACTAATAACCTTCTACATACATAGAACTTATCAATAGTGTACAATTATTTATCTAGCAAAAATAGGCCTTATTTAGCATTTCGATGTTTGGTTAATACAGAATTGTTTGTTATAATTACTACTAACCAAATATCCGAGTAGCTTAGCAGTAGAAAGATAACAATGATGATAAAAAAAAATCTTATTTCAATCAGCGTTATAAACATGTCATATAAATTGCTATAGGTAGCTATTTCAGATAAGAACTCTATCGTTGCACATCTAGGATATGAATTTAGCCGTATATGAAATAAATTGTTATCTTTCAATAAAATACCCATTAAAATATAAACCAAATTGCTATACTGAAGTGGCAGTGGGTGAGGCACATTGCGCGTAGAACCGATGGCCGTTGGGGCGAGAGGTTCTCGAGTGACGGCCGCATACCGGAAGGTGCAGCGTGGGTAGGCCCCCACAAGGTGGACTGATGACCCGGTGAAGGTCGCAGGAGTCCGCTGGATGCGGGTGGCACAGGACCCGTCATTGTGACAATCTTTGGGAGAGGCCTATGTTCAGCAGTGGACGTCTTTCGGTAGATATGATGATGATGAAAATATTAATATACAATTGATTCAAAATTAACGTTCTTGATGTAACCTAGACAAAACAGCTAATATAATCTAGTTATTCTTGCCTTTTGAGATCACAACCCAGGTTGCAAACTTACATTTGCTGCAACCACCATTTTCTCTAGCCACCGCTATACACGTGTCACAGTATTAAATACACCGACTTCATATATTTCCTGATTAAATGACCAGCAAATACAATTTTGCAACTAGAGTTCTTGCAGTATATCGCATTTGTGTATCGTTTTTACAATATTTTAATAAGGCGCATTAATTCTAGTAATATCATTAAGTCAATATAACTGTCTTTGTATTAGCAGTGATTAGTTACTTAGTATAACTGTAATAGTTACCTCATTGGTGCGTGGGAACCATATTTTTTCTTGATTATTGTTAGTTGATGCATGCCATTAATATAAGGAACTCAAGATGTATGTAGTTTCAAGAACTTCCAATATTAGTAACGTTATCATATCCAAAACTACTAGCATACTTCCTAGTGGGAATTGTCTTAGGATGTAGGCTATGCGTAACATTTTCATCCTGCCTGTAAACTACTGTACTGTTGGCCTGTATCCTGTTTTTTCCCAATAAAGAAAAAAAAAACAAAAAAAGTTGACAATCACTGACTTGCTTTTGATGGGATCAGTGCCTTATGATAATTATGATTTTCATACATTATTTTGGCCATGTCTGTAATCTGTCACTTTAATACATTTACTATTTTTTTCTTATCGCATACGCTTATGGAATGGTATCTCGGCTAAATGCAAAGTTTATTTTCTTCAAAAAATCTTAACAGAGTAATAATTCTCATAGCAAGGTCAACATACAAGGCCGAGGATTATCTTTGAGCAGTTTCTGAGGTGCTACTCCAAACGATTACCAAATCCAGGTGGATTGTTATAAAACCGTGCATGGAATCACTATTAAAAAAAATAGTACATTTCGATGCTAGTGCGGAAGGTATGTTATTACTTGCGAGTGGCAAGACTCGGGACGAGTGAAGAATGACTTTTCCGCGCATGCATCGAACGACGTTTTTCAATACCTAGTTATTTTTTTTATGAGTTTTATTAGTTATGAGTCAAAACTTTGACAATGAACATTTTTGAAGGACCTAAGGTATTTTTTTAGCTCTAAAACTTGCATTTATAATTTAAGGCGTAAATAGATTTTGCTATTCAGCCAACTGAAACGTTTTTATTTGATAATACATAATTTACAAGTAAGAAACAAGTTAAATCTACAAATATTCACTTTTACTAACCTTCGTAACACCATGTTCGATTATCTGTGTATATAAATATTTAAATTGTATAAAAACAAAAACAAATTGTTGCCTTTAGATACTTAATAAACATTCTTGCAATTAAGAAAAACGCCTCTACTTTGACAGGCGGTTCGAGATCGTTCCGTTCTCACGAATGTTTTTTAAAATTTCAATAATAAAAAAAAATATAATTATGATGATGAGGAAGTGAGAATAAAATATGAAACATCAATATTTTTAATCGTTTTGCATTTAGCAGTAGGTTTTTAGTTATATTACGTCTTGGTAAAGCGAAATACCTTAAAACTGTTTAGTATGCAGTCGTGAAATGGAGCACAACTTGATTTAAAAAGATTGGAAAAGTAAAAAGCACTAATTCGCAAAAACGAACTTTACGCACGCAAAACAGCCAAGGAAAACACCTTTTTTGAGCAACTGTATTGAAAAATACTATTATTACTAACTTCTACTACCACTCAGCACATTTTTCAAATGCTGCCGAAGAACCTCATGTTAAGAGGCCTATGTCCAGTAATTTATGGAAACAGGCTGACGTGTCGATGTGATTTTTACTCTAAATTAACTATAACATTTCCAATAGGTACCTACCTACCTCAAAATTATAATTGCCATCATGAGCCTAAAGGTATATGGGGTTGCAGGCGCCCGTAGGCTACGGTGACTGCTTTCCACCAGGCGGGCCGTATGCTTGTTTGCAACCGACGTGGTATAAAAAAAAAAAGGTATAAAGTCAAATGCATTGTTAAGCAAAGGCCTCTCTTATGGCGTATTGTACGTATGGCAATAGGTCCGGAGGTAAATGCCCATAATCGCCACACTGAACAAGCGGGTTGGCTATCGCAGTATTGTGTCAATGACACTTCAATTCCTTAGTCGACTTTTATGACACAGGGGACGAGTTTCATTGGTGACAAATATTTTCTTACTGCCGTCACCACCTACTTAATATTATAGGATCTTCAAGATCACAGCTCAGCATTTTTACTCTGGTTTGATTGCCTATAAAGCAATTGGAATATAAAGCCTGGAACAAATTGAGATCGTACGATATGTCAGTATATCTTAAGACTTGTTTTCTGAGCGAATATCGCGTGTAATAAATAGGGATTCGAGATAAAGTGAAAGGATCTTGAAAAACGAGATTTAAGTATTAAGGATGATTTTGCTTAAGGAAAAATGTAAGGGTCTTATGTGCTGTTTTAGGGTTCTGAAGATAGAATAAGATTTTTTCTGTCATGAATAATAAAGCCTATAATCTTTTAAATAAATAAAAATAATATCTTGGGACATCTCACACAAATATATTTTTATACTCATAAAGTAATTTACGTAGATATATTATAATAACTATATAGAAAACATATTTTGACCCGATGAAGGGTATTTAATAGAATTAAGGTGTATAATCTGCCTTACCTGGGCTATTTTTATTTGGCCCACTAACTTGACTCAAGTAATCATCAACTTTTCGCTCCCAATTACGTAACATTTTTCAAACTTGTTTGATATAGCCATTTCGCGAATTAGAAATAATAAAAATTTACCAAGACCATGCCGCGCCATGCCCAGTGTAAGTGAAGACTGTATTCGTCGCAGCCATGGCGGTTACCTCTTGAAGAAGCTCCTCATATACGGATTGAAACACGTCGAGCATTTTTCGACTTAAAACCGTGGGTTACTAAACAACGCATGAAATGTAATTTTAGTATAAATTTAACGAATAGAGGTCCTTATACGTCACTGAGTCTCTATTTTACATCATGCCTATGATTTAAATGATCAACATCAACTCAAAATATTGTATACGACATGATGAACTACTGCTACCTCCTTGCAACAAACAGCGCTACGCTGCCGCAGCGGCGAGTGCGCGAACTATTAGGATTGTTGAACACTACTCACCAACAGATGGCGATATAATGAGAAATAGCTACTTTTCTCATCGCGTGGTCATGTTTTTTATCTTAATGATGCTCCCACATTGCATGATATTTCTGTTATATAACGTTATAAAACAACGTGTAACAGGGACAATATTATAGAATACTAGAATATTATCAAAGAGGGAATGATAATGTTAAATTATAAAATTTTATAATGCCAATGTGAGAGCACAATGAATTCATGGATCGAAAAAACATTGCTTTTATTATATTTCGTATTCTGAGTAACTGTTTAATAGAGAGTCATTTCAAGGTAGTTTTGTGCTTATTTTGGAGACTGTACGATGATTAATAATTGTATCAAAAAACATTCTGTGGAATATTTACGGTAATATAATGTGCTTAAACGAATTCTACATTCTTCGTAACTATGTGTGAATGTGAATGAATTATTTAGAGCATAATCCTGATTTAAAATTAAACCATCATGCCAGTCTGATGCTTTGTCTGCAAGACAATTTCCCCAACTTTGAAAACATTTTTACTTCGACAACTTGAGCCTAACATGAATATGTATGCCGCTACTTACGGCAGCACCTGCGTTCCATCTTTATTAATTAATATTCAAATGCTTAATTACTTTTTCTCTTCTTTATTCTGTATACCTATCTATATAATGTGATTAAAGATAGGTATGAGTATAACATTCATTAAATAAAGCTATTTTTAATATTAAGCAACTACCAAGACCCAGAGTTTGATCTAGCGACGCGAGAAGTGCAACATGATAATTATATACAAGATTAAAATAAGAAAAAAATATGACCTCAAGCGCAAAGGGGATAACAACGGAATGTCTAGAATTTAGCGCAGCGTCAACAGTGCGTTGACAACAATTAATAATAAATACTTACAGAAGACTTAAAGAAGAATGATTTAAAATGTACATAGATGATTATTAATTATTTATAAATATTGACTGGCAATATTTATATAATTGTGAATTAGCCGTGACTGATGATTATTAATTATTATTTATGTGACTGCTGTGTAATGCGAGTTATTAATACACAAGTGTAATTTTATGAAACGGACCAAATCGAGTTTCTTAGTGACAAAAATAACAGTTATTTTATAATGCGTTTATATGTTTTGTATATTTTATTGTATTGCTTTTGGAGATATTTTAGTAAATATATAAATAAAAAAGATAAAAAATAAAGGTATGTATAATAGTAAATTATTCCATGCGTCTTATTGTCATGTTGTAAAGAAACCTACCTCATGTTAGGAGCATAATAAGATATTATGGAACGAGGACAATTTGTGTGAGTTTACGTCATGTTTTAGCGAGCTTTTATTTGAATTCACCTGTCTTGTGTTTGTGGTTCATCAAAACTTGGGAGTTGAATTTGATCCACTTCTCGGCTACCTACCGATTGTGCTGAAATGTTGTATAATTATGCATATATGTAAGTCGTATGATTAACAATAATTTAATGATATCATGGAGCTGTTCTACTGAAGGTGTTGGAATGGAAGGTGGTCACAAAACTTGGGAACGAAACTACGTAGCCCTATCAAGCTTAGACACATTGACTCATCTTAAAGAGTACTTAGAAGTAAATGACATGATTGAAGGAAGTACAGGGTGGTGGACTCGGTGGTAAAAGTTGAAATGTGGTGGTAAGTTTTTAGCCAATCGTTTTTTATCAAATACAAATAGTCGACGTAGCTTGGCCAATAACTCAACAAATGTAATAGTAAAAATCTTTTAATATCACAGGTAACGCTTTAAGCTAAAATCTCCGGCCAGCGCTGGGAACATGAGAGGTCTGGTCATAATACGTCAGCTTCATTTGTCACACCGGCGGGTGCCAAGTGCGGCGCGCTGTTAATAACCAACCGTGGCACCGCTCCAGGACCTAACTCCTATGTGTGGTGCAAGGCATAAGCAACGCAGGTTCTTAAGCACCCCCCGGACACTTAGCGTCTTTCGAGCGTTGGGGCTACGCGAGTGTTCACGCGACGATGCTCGAAAGACGCTATGTGGGCGCGAGCACTTACTTTCCCACATGCAAGTTAAAATATTCATCATCATCATCATCACATCAGCCGAAAGACGTCCACTGCTGAGCATAGGCCTCCCCCAAAGATTGCCACAATGACCGGTCCTGCGCCACCCGCATCCAGCGGACTCCCGCGACCTTCAGTTAAAATATTACAATAACAATTCTTTAACAACATTGCATTATACAATTTTGCTAAGACTAGTTATAGATACTATGATCTGCGTTTTGTGAACACGAGTTGAAATGTATAAATCAACAACCAAAATGTTACTCGATGGAAGGATTAGAGATACACTTTAAAAATGTTTGAGGTTAATAGGTTATTCAATTCATAATAATTATTATTTGTGCTTTACCTTTGTGCAAAAAAAAACTATATTCTACTCCTTAGCTCAAAGTATGATAATAAACATACATAAAGTATAACTATTTGTTTAATAAAGTATGCATAAAGTATGCAAATATTAAGATTCTATGCATCCGATTCGTATAATTAATGATCCAAAATTGATATCAACTGCCACCAAAAAATCACAATGGTCTATTTTAAGAGTTGTAACTAGGTACCTTTCCATGTACACTGACACATTTATTGTACTATTATAAGTCCAGTTTGGCTTTCTTTCGATGCAAAATTTTGATGGCCCTAGAAAAAAGAGGAATAAGAGAGAGTGAAAAGAATCGCTTATTTCCTATGACTTGCCACCTTTCACCGTTTGGGTGCAGCACAAGTGATGAGGTCTATTCTGTAGCCTGTAATACCTAATGCTTTCGAGTTAATAGCTGAGACTAATTTCAATTTAAGACCGAATCACATTTTCCTTCAGTCGTTTCTTCAAATGATACTTGATATTTTACCCTTTTCACCATGTGTATTGTATGGGTTACTAATGATTTACCAAAAAGAAATTGCCAAAATTTCAGATCCCAAAAAATGTTTCCCAAAATTTCATTTGCCAAATAAAGACTAGCCAATATTATTTTTCCCAAAAAAATGTTACGCAAACGTTTTACTTAGTTTAAGAATGTTAAGGCAATGAATCACTTACCAAGTAATGTTTTGACCAATTTACATTAAGTAAAATGTTTCAGTTGGCAATACATATTTTATGCGAATAAAAATAAGGCAAATGATAATATTATTTAATGGAATATTCAAACACAGTAATAATTATTAGTTTTTTCGAATACTAGCTATTATTTACAAGCATTCGAGAAACTCTGCGAACGGGCTCTGGGAACTGGTCGACGAAGCCCCGCTGAGCGGGGCTTCTATTACTGCTCTAAGGGATAAAAGATACCTAACGAACCTATCCAGGTTAGGGTGGGGGAACTACAATTTGTTATATTTAATGCGGGGGGCTCCGCCCCCCGAGCCCCCTTTGTGAACCCCCCTGTTTTGGTTTTGCACAAATGAGGATGCATAAACAATTAATTTAAAATACTTAAGTATTTTTTAGACAACGCTTTTCACTCCGCCCTAGCCTAGAAACCTAACTAATCCAAGTTGGTTTTGTCATAACAAGTAATTTGACTAAATGTTTATTGTGTATTTTTTTTGCCTTAATAAAACATTTAGCAAATGACCAAATGCTAAAATGTTATTTTTTGTAGTAATATTCTGCTTAAAGAAAATTTGACCAAATGAAAATATGCGTATTGTAAACTTGCCAAAAATAGCATTGACAAATAAAACATTTGCTAAAATTTGTTTGGGTAATGAAATTTGACCAAATTGTATACCAAGCTATAAAAATGTTACTTGTAGTTTATTAACTACCTACTGTTATGTTTTGCAACTGAAGTTGAGCATCTATTTTTAATATGTATGTTTTTAAATATAATACCGTTTGAGTGGAAAAATTACTGTGGTTTTGGGCATAATTGTAATAAAACACGCGATTTAAAATGGAGTCATCTTGCCATTTCTGCCGAAAACAGTTATTTCAGATAATTTAAACTTAAATAGGACTCAACTGCAAAGCGAGAACTATGTTAAAGTTGAAAACCTACTCGAGTATAAGTTAATTGGCTAAAGCTACTTTATACTTGATTCGAGGAGCTTTTAGGTGGCAAGAAACTGGCAAAGAGAAGTGTCTGATATACAGAGTGAAACAATAACCACTGTCCACAATAGCGTATTAATTTGTAAAACACACTGATGATCATTTATGGACAAGCGCTCAAGCACAAAACGAGCACACAGAATTGAATTTTCAATTTAAACAAAAATGCTTATTTTTAATAGTAGTTAGGTATAGTTAATTTAAATATTCCATGGTATTGGTATGGTAGCACGCTGTATATTTGAAATCAAGTATTAGTCAAATTACAGTACACCAAACCGCCTACGACAAACGAGAAAATGTAAATACCGAATGCTTGTTAGTTTGTAAGCACAAATACTACATTTGCAACGCCATGCTCTCGGTAATTTCATAATTTTTCTCCACAGGTATACGGGACCAATATTCGAATAGCGAAATAAATAAATGCTGTTCCATACGAACTCACTGATTTTCATATGCGAAAACGAAATAATATACCTAGAATAGCTAATAATTTTTGGTTGGTCCCACAGTAAAAATTCATCAGTATGATCTAAAGATTAACTGTCTTAAATTAATAAATTGAATAATGAGAATAATAATGTCGTCAGTACAGTGAATAACGCAGTAAAAATACTTATTTATGTGATTTTTGGATTTGATAAAGCATTATTAGAAACATAATCGCTGATTGCTTGTTGTTCCCACTTCGAGGCATTTACTTCGATTATTGACTAATTTTATAACATATATGAAAACTACTAGCAAAATGAGAACGCATTGATTAGCAAATATTTTTTTACCCAAATTGCAGTGTTTGCAAGATAATTGCCAAAAATAGTAAGCAAATACCGTTTCACATACATAAATTAATCAACATTTTTATATCACTCCAATTCCACTACATGTCTCTTATCTTCGAAGTCAGTTACATTCACAAGTTAAAGTATTACAAACGTGCACATCTGTTATTTTTTAGTCTATGATTCTATTGCTGATATGATAGCATTCACTCCAATTAAAACAGTCTTTATGATTTATGGAATTTGGTAACAAAATCGCGAAAGCTTTTTTGTAGTTTGCAACGCATTAGGTACTTAACTGCTCAGGATTACAACAGGGATCTCCGGCCGCCATTCTACGGCCGCGCTTGAGCCATCGGCTGTTGTTTATAGGCCATTAGCGACCAGTGCCGCAGGGTACATGGTAGCAGAAGAAGGTGGTAAGAATACATTCGTCACTACATCGACTCTTCCCGTGAGTGTCGTAAGAATGATAAAATAAGTCAAGATTGATAAAGGCAGCAGCGTCATACCGATAGAGTGGTGGAGTGTCAACGATCAATCAACATTGATGATGATGAAGATGATGATGATGCGTTCCTGTTATCCCTCATAAGGGACGTAGGGCTCGCAGAAGAGTTTTCCATTTGTCACGATCTTGCGCGGCTTCTTCCAGTTGTGTCCAGTTCAGACTAATTGAGCCAGTCTCTTTCTCAACTGATCGCCTCCAAGTATTCCGAGGCCGCCCCCACTTCCTTTCGCCACTGGATTGCCAATGGAGACTCTGCTTTGACAAGTGGTTGTCCGGTCTACGGAGCGCGTGGCCGATCCACCGCCATTTCCTTTCGAGGATTTCCTGACTCACGGGCTTTTGGTCTGTCATCTGCCATAGTCTAGCGTTTGACATGGTTCGCGGCCAATGGATCCCTAGAATACGCCGCAGTCACTTATTTATGTACACCTGCAGGCGGTTGGTGACGTCCTTCCTCACGAGCCATGTCTCGCATCCATACAGTAAGACAGACTTGACATTGGAGTTGAACACTCTGATCTTCGTGCGCTGCGTTATTACAGTAGACGTCCAAACTGGTTTGAGTTGCGCATATGCTGCTCGCGCCTTGTTAATTCGCGCCTCAATATCCTCATCTACTCTCCCGTTTGGACTTACTACGCTTCCGAGGTATGTGAATCGCCTTACTTGCTCCACTGCTTCGCCATTGACATATATCGGACCTGCATCCGACGTGTTTAGGCGCATGTATTTCGTCTTTGAGCTGTTAATACGAAGGCCTTCGACTGCAGCAAGTCCAGCGAGGTCGTTGGTCTTGGACTGGAGGGGTTCGCGTGACGTTGCGAGTAAACAAAGATCGTCTGCAAAGTCTATGTCTTCGAGGCTTGCTCCATTTCAATCAACATTAATCCGTTGAAAAGTTCTTATGTCCATGCATTAAACCGCAATGAATAAATGAGTTGGTTTCGGCTTGGTCAAAACAGGCACTAGTTTATTGAAAAATACAAATTAAATTTCCAGGTAACAAGAAATCAAGGAATCACAATTTTTCAGTGAATTACGTTTTCCGATTGGATTAATCTGGTCGAAAAAAGCTCATCCAAGCTCTTAAGTATGTCAATCAAAGGATAGGTACAAAGCGCAAAGCCACTCGAGCTTCAATAGATTGCGTTGGACCAGTAATTAGTTGATTCCTTTTGACAGAATATCAAAATCGAATATTTTTGATTCAACGTGTATTTTTAACCTATGCCTACATTCAGCCTTAATAATAATAATAAAATTAGGTACAATCGCTTTACTTTTTTTATTTTGTTAGTAGTGCGATTTGTGATTAAATAAACTAGTAGATCATAAAAAATACTACGATTATTATAATCATTGTACGTTCAATTAAAAATAATCACACAACAGATCAACACGCTAATGCAATCATACTCGTTCCCAGTTGTCTGAATATCAAACTTGTTAACTTTCTGTGCTTAGTCTGTTTTGCGGCCATTGCGACCAAGTGTCGGTGCCTCAACGTGCCATAGTTTGGAGTTGATTAAACTGCTGTTTCGCAGTTTAAACGACTAACGTAAGGCTTAAAACTGCTTTTGTGTGAAATATGAGTAAATTGTTGATAATAACAAGGCCTTTATGGCGGCCGACGGCGAAAAGTTAAAGGACATGAAAGTTAAGTGTTAAACCTTTCTGTAATGTAAGGTTAGGTATGAGACGGAACTTGATCACGAATTAATTTACTTCGGAAATTACATCGGTAATTTATTGATATTAATTTGAATTCCAAAACATATTTATACGCGTAACGTCCCGTTCCATTAGTAGGAAATAGTAGAAATATTGTGAAGTTATGAGATATTTATATCAGAGTTCTACATAATTATTATTTTCCTGTGGAGTTTTCATATAGAGATCGTTATCTGAAGGGTCCACGGAAAAAACATGTATAGTCAATTAATATTTCAGAAGGAAAAACAACCCTAGTTTTAAAGGAACAAGGTAAAAATTTACCCTGATTTTCATAAGGATTGGACATGTTCTTTCCGTGGACCCTTCATCAATTGCCACAGAATAGTACATTACGACACAAGTGCGAAAAACATGAAATTCAAAACGAGTGGCGATGTTTTAAAACACGACCGATAGGGAGTGTTTTAAATCGACACGAGTTACGAATTTCGTTTTTGCACGTGTCTCGTACGACGTTTTTTAGCACAGATGGCCCTCCGAAGTTTTGGGCCTGACGTAAAATGATACACTCCTCGCATTAGAGCCTAAAAAACGCACCATCTATACTAAAAAAGACAATTTTTATATTGATGTTTAGCAGATTACTTAAATTATAGGTACTTAAGTTATAAACCATTCCTCAAAGACATTTCCACATCCGTTAAGGGAAACTTATTATACGTTGCAGTACAAGTAACTCTGAACTACAAATTAAGTTACACTTGCTGTATTAAGGTGAACATCATAACCATAAAACAGGCCTAAGATACGGACATCGGTAGATAACCTTTGGGGTGTAAAATTTGCACAATTATCCCGGAAAACTTGGTTTATGTGGTCTTTTCCGTCTATGGTGACTGGATCGGCCTTTGACCCTTGATAACTTTAGTTTGACGGACGAATCAAAACTTTTAGGGCTGTTAGTTTAAAGGATTTTCTTGTAAAGACATAGTTTTTGGATGTACCAGCGATGCAGAATATGCCTGCGTAAACTAAGTTCGTAATGAAATGTATGATTTTTAAAGATACTAATATTTATAGGCTGAAGTGTAAAACTTTCAAAACTCAACTTTCAAACGTTCCAAAAAAAATGCTAAGCTTACGTTAAAAAATCCCGTCTAAAGGAACCAGGTCTACCTGCCGAACTTTATTTTCTTTAGAAAATTCGACTTATTAGTCTGCTTATTTTTTTAGTGTTAGTCATCTCATTACGGAAAGGTTGTCTGGAAGAGATCGCTTATTAGCGATAAGACCGCCTGTTGTCTACCACTGTTTTAGTTTTCTTTTGTCTGTAGTTTTATTTATTTATTTTCTGGTGAACAATAAAGAGTATTTATTATTATTATTACGGATACATATTTATACCCACTACTTATGCAAATTCTAAGCTTTTAAAATCAAGCAGAAATACAAAGATAACTAACTATTCACTTGTGTACGTTCTATTTGTATTATTATCATTAATTTTATTAGAAAAATCGTACATGTCATCGTGTGTTTCAATTTTTTTTTTTAAGCAGGCTGACTAATAGTTTATTTTATAGGCGAATCATCATTATTGAAATAAATAGGTACTTTTTAAATGTCTGCCTGAAATAGCTGAAATAGACATCGAAATATATCGTGGATTTGAACGCTGCTTTAATAATGGTAAAGAATCGAAGATTATTTAATCAATAATTAAATTAGTGTAGTTCTTATTGCTTTTTTACGCTCATAGTTTTGTTAATTATTGTTCAGTAAATTGTAACTAGCTTTGTAATTGAAATTCATTACAAAGTAAGTGTGTGATATTCTCAGAGGTCAAATTTAGCATTAAAATAGCCACATCTAGCCATCCATTCACAAGAACAAGTTCATGTGTAACTACCCCCTATTTGTGGCCATGTTTATCGCCCATTAGAGCAAGAAAACCCCGCACAGTAATGAAAACAGAGTGGACGGCTCATGATTACTAGATAATCTGAGCAGGGAACTTCTAAGGGCTTTAGGTCTGATTTGTGAGAGATGTATAAAGTTGGTTTAAAGTGGTAAAGTTTCCTTATAGCTACCACTATAGCAGCGCAGACAAAATTAAGAGACCATTTGGGTCTGAAAATTAAGAGACGTTGTAAATCCGCTATGAAATATCCCTTCACCAAAAATTTGTGGAAATTATAACCAATCAAAAGTAATTATGTGGAAATAATGAATGTACTGTGACACTTTTCATATGTAAATTAGATTTCTATGAATTAGTCGTCATGATTTCGAAGTTTTTTTTTGTGAAATATTGGAGAACTGCCTACCTAAACCAATTGTCTGATACTCGGGCGTACGGATTACTTACGGATACTTTAGATATCTTTTGTATGAGTTATGTACTAAGCGTAGCGTCCGTGAGTATAGTAAAATAGGGTTGAGTGGTCAAACCCGATAAGTCGAGATATTTTTTTATTGAAATAACAACTTCACGTCAATTTTATATACTTCGTATTTTAAAAACAGGTTGCTCTATTTATCGGGTTTGACTACCCAACCCTCGAAATAATCATAGGGGCCGGCGTCTTCTTCCTTCTCACTCTAATTATATCAATAATCGAAGAAATACCACCACATTTTTGGCCATAGTCAGTCAGTCATTTAAACCTTCTTTTAACCACAAAAGACCTTCAATTACTCCCAGACAAAAAGCTAAAATAAACTAGGACCCGACTCACTTAGCCACAATCTTATCTGCAATAATCCGGTCTAAATGCTAGGTCTAACTCTGAAATGCGAGTCGGCTAAGCCTAGCTTTAACGTTGTTTTCAAGCGTTCATTCCTATTTCTAAATGGTAATTATTTCGGTGGTGGAAGCATGTGCCATTTGGTGATTAAACTAGTATTAGGAGCATTCTACGAGAATGTCGTTTACGTGACGCTTATGGCAGCTACGTTAAATAAATGCTCAAAGTTAGAAAAAACTGTGTGAACGTATAAGTGAAGTCCCGAAATATTACCACACTAGAACTTGGGTTCCTATCATTTTTAGAAGTACTAAAAGAATCGCCTTACATAAGCGACATTCTCTTGGAATGCCCCATTCATCATCATCATCTCAGCCATAAGACGTCCACTGCTGAACATAGACCTCCTCTCTGGACCTCCACAATGTACCGGTTAGATGCGACCTGCATCCAGCGTGTCCCGGCGATCTTCATAAGGTCGTCTGTCCATCTTGGTGGACGTCCTACGCTGCGTTTGTCTAGCCGTGGTCTCCACTCGAGCACTTTTCGACCCGATCGACCGTGCCCTATTAGCCATAGTCAAAGCTATCGTTAAAGCTAGTACCTATCAATGTAATAGGATGCAGGCATTAATCATAATATTTATGTTAATTAGAAATTGTACGAGTACCTATTACAGACATACATTCAAATTATTATGTATGACACTTGGAATTGTTTCAATAGATATTTAAACGAAATTAAGGCTAGCTTGCAAACATGTGATTATCGACATAATTTGAAATGGTAATTTCAGTTGCTTATTTTAAGTATTTTAACACTTTGATTAGCACAGTATATTTTTCAGGACCGTGGGATACACTATTAATCTAAGTGAATTATACAGGGTGGAAATTCTTCTTGGGTCAGTGAGAGCTGCAACCAGATCAAGAGTAGAGCTACGCGAAAATAGTCTTAGAAGACCTTCCCTCGATTTTAAATTAATGAAAATTAGCGTTTACAGATTTTGGAAAAAACATTTAAGGTGCCAGAAAATAGTCATTTTAGACATTTTTTTTTGATGCCAATCGATCCTGTTTCTGATCAGGGTTTTTTATAATTCCATTTCACATAAATTTGTGGCACAGGCATCATGACATTCTATCACTATGCAATACCATGAATATAAAAAAATTTAAACTATGATGTTTTGTTGTTTATTTCATTGTATGTTTGAGAAAAGCACTATACATACCTCGGCCAGAAATATGGGGTTGCCCGCCTTAGACCTATCCGTCTATATGTATGTCTTCGGCCAGCAACCCCATTGGTTTAGGCCGCGCGTGGCTTCTATAGTAATATGTATACTATAAAATAAAACCGTAAAATAAAGTAAGTCACTACTTATAAGTAAAAATAATTGTGTTTATTGAGATCATAAGAAACATTTCTCTTAAATATATTATTTTTGTTGTATGCTTCATAATTATATTAAGTCTGTTTACTAGCACATTACCTTAGCATTATAATTTAGTTTAATTTAATAATGACGTCTCACGAATTCGTCTTAAAGTCGTTATGCCTATTTTGCGGGTCTAACTTTGTCCCCGGGAGGTATCCTGAACATGGAGAATTATAAAGTCGCAACAACTCGGTGCAGCACGCCAGATGGCGCCACCGGCCGAAGAAACAAACACACAAAGTTGCGGGCTTATTAAATTTTGGTGTATAATTTTGAATACATTTCTGGTTTGATAAAAATGACACTGGTATTTTAACTTTGGCTACCCTTTTCTATGTAAAGGATTTTAAATTATTTAAGTAGGAATACATTTGTCACTTCCCTAACAGACAAAGCGATTGAAGTGTCATTCACCATTCGGTTCATAATTTATAATTAACTGCGACCATATATAACATGGACGTCTAACACCAGCTCAAAAATGCCCCCAAAATCAATTGTTCAATTATGCCAAGATGCGTTTTTCTTAACACCGCGCATATTTTGGCGCAACACCTTTGACAAATGTTCATAGAATATAGCCAATCAAAAGTTTGATGAACCAATCACAAC
Organism: Thaumatotibia leucotreta; assembly: GCA_025490895.1. Lineage (NCBI taxonomy): Eukaryota > Metazoa > Arthropoda > Insecta > Lepidoptera > Tortricidae > Thaumatotibia > Thaumatotibia leucotreta. The sequence goes on along the minus strand of JALPQI010010295.1, from coordinate 33,427 downwards.
TATTTTTAAATGGCGGTTTAAATTTTTATTGGTTAAAATTGAAATTCATTGCCGTGATGATCAACGAGGGGGTGACATTTGTCAACTAAAATTCAGGGCCGTTTTTGAAAGGCAATTTACTATGGCGTGCGGCTTCCGTCTTTTATTTGTTCGTAGATAATTAATAATTCGTTTATTGCAATAATTATGTGTTAGGTACATATGGTCTTAAAAAGAAGCATTATACTCGTAGCTTTAAAAGTTCACATCAACCCTGTTAGGTACCCAGCAATATTAGAGTTAAAATTAAATTATTTACATTTAACGTTCTTGATGTTTGATGATCGACAGCAACGTCATCAACTCATCATGTGGACTCACTACTGCGATCGCCAATCGCGTGGCAATTATGGACATGGTCCTAATTATTGCATTACGATGTAATATCCGATTACCTATGCGTATGGATTGCCATTTGAAGACGAAAGTCCTTGATCAGTGTGTGTTGCCAGTGATGACATATACGGTACTGAAACGTGGTCGCTTACAATGGGCCTTATAAGAAGGCTCAAAGTGACAGTGGACAGGGCTATGCTGGGAGTCTCTCTGCGAGATCAGATTAGAAGTTACCATCCGCAGCAGAACCAAAGTAACCGATAAAGCTCTTCGAATCGCTAAACTGAAGTGGCAGTGGGCGGGGCACATGCGCGTAGAACCGATGGCCGTTGGGGCGGAAAGGTTCTCGAGTGGCGGCCACGTACCGGAAAGCGCAGCGTTGGTAGGCCCCCCTACAAGGTGGACATGACCTGGTGAAGGTCGAAGGAGTCCGCTGGATGCGGGTGGCGCAGAACCGGTCATTGTGACAATCTTTGGAGTGGACGTCTTTCGGCTGATATGATGATGATGGATTGCCATAAGCATAGGTAATAGGAGAGGCATGTTTCCAGCAGTGGACTAATAAAGGCTCATGACTATAAATTTTTATCGTTTCACGAAGACCGGTAACTTGGTTCGTTTATTGTCATATCTGTATAGAGGTTACTTCTGAAAAATCCGCACGTCATCATGAGTAAAACAGGGTAAAGTTGAACCAAAAGATTCGGAAGGCGGACCTGTACTGTACTGAGCCGTACTGATCGGGATATAATGCCAGGATGACGATGATGATGATGATTTGCGCATACTATGTAATGATAATATATACATAATAATGAGAAGTTTTTGCACTCTACCGAAATTGAGTTACATGGGTTGTGTAAAAAATACATAATTATAACATTGCAGTTATTAAGTTAAGAGTTTAATTTGCATATAATACAAAATATGTGATAACTACGAGTATTCTTTAACAAAATCACGAAAAAAAATTAACAAAGTCATTTGTGTTCATTCACTAATTATAATTAAATCATTACCACCTCATAATATTTTTAGTAGTAGCGCAGTTAGGTAATGTATGCAGCGTCAAACCAAATGTAGGTCATAGGTCGCCCGTGTACTCGTAAGTGCAGTTTTAAACGTAATTAGTGAATTCACAGAGCAAGCGTTGAAATTGCGACCAAGTTTTGAGTATGAGCACTTACTTTCAGTAAAAAATTGCCGGGATTAGGTCAAAGTTAGAATAGGCATAAGTTATAAATAACTAACATACATTCCGGGCCGCTACGATATGTCTGATCGCGACTGTAGATATTGTTAAAGGGAGCCTGCATAGTGTTACATATAGATAGGAATTTCAAGAATATATTAGATGAGCAATTCTTTTTATTTTTGCCACTAAAATGAAACATGAAATTTTGGGTAAATTTTATACTATTTCTGCTCAGAATCACAAGCTGATTCCATTTCCGGCGAAAAAAAAACTGTCCCAAAAATTTCATACATATTTCGAATATCCTCTTGTGTTACCGCCATAGAAGGTGTATGGAAAATAGTAACACAATAGGAAAAAAAATCATGGGACACTTTTTTTTTCGACGGAAATGTAATCGGCTTGTGATTCTGAGTAGAAATAGTATAAAATTTACCTAAAATTTCATATTTCATTTTAGTGGCAAAAATAAAAAGAATTGCTCAGGTATCAATAGAAAATGAAGGTACCAATGCAATGAAAACATGTTAACTTTTTTTTTATTACTCTTTCAAAGAAACAAAAATATCCAGAGGAAACTCGGCTAAAACAGCCACTAGTCGTTAACTATTAACTTCTATATCTTTTTATACATTTTAAATATTGCATAATGCAATATGCCGTTACCAATTCATTAAAGATAATGAGGTAAACACCAGATTCAACGTCTATCAAAACAGTCTTGTTTTTTTTGTTCCTGTTAACTTATTTGTGAAAAAAAACGGCCATGAAAAAAAACGTGCGATTTGGAATGTAGCACGAAGGGTTCCGTTACCATTATAAAGTCATCATAAATAAATATGAGCAAATAAAATCAAGTTTCCTTTTTGGGAGCTCCCTTTAATAACTATTTTATTCTACTATTTATTATTTTGTTGTTTTAGTGGCAACTCAACTGTCTAACTATCATGTTTCACGAGATACAGCCTGGTGACAGTGGTGACAGACGGAGAGACAGACAGCGGAGCCTTAGTAATAGGGTCCCGTTTTACCCGTGTACCTGTTTATACCCTAATTACAACGTGATTCTGTACATATCATAGATATAACTACGTTTTTTAAGTATTTTTAACGACAAATATATTTAAAATTAATTTTAAATGCAATAACGGCGTGATCTAAACTGTTCTAATCAAGTTCCTTTTATTTAATTACGTGAATACATTTGAATATTAATGATTATGTGTCGAACATGCGTTACCGTTGTTTCCGGATCTGCAAAAGCAATAGTTAGAATCGCGGATGGAATTTAATCATAGATTATTGAGTTAGGTAATTAATAATTTTACCTTATCGAATAATTATTGTCATTTAAAACGTTAACACTGTAGCTATTGTTTTTTTTTACGTGACGTCAATGATTCTTCATGATGACTCAGCTAAGTGTTAAGGTGCATTCAAATCAAACAAGCATTCGCTCATTCTGTCCCCCACTCTACGAAATCAACGAATTTCGACGAATCACGTTTTGTGTAACGAATGAATTTTGTAGAGTGGGGGATAGAATTAGCGAATGCTCGTCGGGTAAATGCACCTTTACGGAGCATCGACACTAAAAAAGAACAGGGAAAGTTAAGGGCAACAACCTATGTATAACGTAATTTGATAGTTATGTGAAACCGCGTTTTCACTTAGTGATCTGAGCGAGCATTCGTTCGTTCATGGACAGATGGAAACAGGATTTCACATCGCAAAATGTTCGTACGTCAGCCCACGAACAAGTGAATGCTCACTCAGAACACTAAGTGCAAACGCGGCTTTACCTTTTATCTGATATAAAGTTACAAAATAAATATTGATAATTTTGTTGAGGTCGAAGTAATATATGTTTATACTCACAGCAAAAACTAACGAATAAAAAAGATATATTAAGGAACATTTTAATCTAATACAGCAGGCTTAGCTCACGATTGGTGCGACAGTATGTCGCCGCGAGTTAGATGTCCCGTCCTTCACTAGCTATATTAACAAAAGAGGGATGGATAGACTATCTCGCGGCGAGATACTGTCGCGCCAATCATGTGCTAAGCATACTGTTAGTAGTTATTTTACGATAAAAAACCTTGTTTCTATATCTATATATTTTATGTACATATACATAAAGCTGCAGGAAAAATGCGGTCACAGCAAATTGCCGGTCGAACCTGACCGCAGCTGAGCGTAGTACCGGGTTGGGGCCCATTTCTCAAAAGCTTGTAACTTGTAATACAAGTGGAAGTCTCTTTTTGACACTATTAATTAGATAAAGACTTCCGCTTGTATTACAAGTTACAAGCTTTCGAGAAATGGGCCCTTGGGCGAACGAAATTTAAACCACCAACGTTTAGCTGCCAAAAAAACGCAGTTCCTAGCCTAAACAAGACATATATTATATTGTAAATAATCATTAATCAGCAAGCACCTGCGATTTATTGCAAAATAATTCACCGCCCCAGAACTGTAATGTACTATTTTCTTACAACAGATTTGAGTTCTGCGAAAACTATTTATATTCTGATACCTAAGGTGTAACTGCCCTTGAACAGCGACGTTTACAAATGACAGATGTCGTGTCAGCAACGGCTGTTAATTATAATTAAATCTGTCTTATTAGCGTGTGACGTCACGCGACACGATAATAATTCGCTAATCGGATTAGTTGTGCGGTTACAGACAGATATGGGGTACAATATTATGTAATCATAATGTGTATATAGACAGGATGTAAATTAAATACTAGCGAATAGTTTAGCGATAGTTAGCGTAGGATATAATATTTCGATAATTTTATATAACTTCACCAGAAATTTTGTTCTATTACGGTGGTGGCACGGTGGCAGAGAAGCACACGGCCAGCCCGGTGATAAAGAGTTACCGTAGCCTAAAGACACCGTTTTAGGAGAATACCGCACGACCGTTGTAGGTATAAGATAAAGGCACAGAGTAGCCTAGAAGTAATAGTAGCTGTAAAAAAATTGTTTTAGGTTCATGCGTGAACACTTCTCGAAGCCCAAAAGAAACGAGAATATAGACCACCCTGGGTTAATATTTCAAATATATTTACCTACACGTGTATGTTTGTCTATTTTTTGCTTCCTTTAAGCAACTCCTTTGCTCAAAGGCTAACCGTAAGAAATCCCTTACATGCACAAGTTCGCCTTTGAACCTGACTAAATTGTTATAAAATATATGTATTTTCGCCTGTATCTTGTGTACAATAAAGAATTTACATACATATAATATACATTATAAAACTTATTGTAGTTTATACCATTAACAGAGAATAGGAAATTGAGTGTCACAATTGACTGGAGTATGGCTAAATCTAGGTAATCTAGGTAAAGGTAGGTAGGTAGGCTTCGCGTCGGGCTTCTAACAGACTCTCGTGAGTAATCCCCTTCTTACTACCCTGAGTGCACAATGTACTATTATTGGGTCTCTATCACAGAATTAGATTTGGATAGAAGAAACAAGTTCATTCATTTGTATGGCGGCCGAGCGTGTCAGATTTTGTACTGAAGTTGTTACTTACCTAGATTTTAAATATGTCTCAGGCTTTGAGGATTTAGTATGAGGAGACGATATCGCTATAACTTTCCTAACAAAACATTCTGCCAATTTCGTTATTTAGTTAGCTGGGGTAAAACTCACTGAGGCTTAATTGTGAATACTCGTAAGGATACAATTTGAATACAAGTGCGTAGGTACAAGGTGCGTAGGTGCGTACACATACAAGTTTTTGCAATAAGGCCGGTGATATTGATATTCCTTAGTGATATTTTAGTAAGTACCTAAATACAATTTATAATATAGGTCCAAATAGCGTTAAGTAGCACTTGTAAAAATGAAGTTATTGAATTCGATAAGACTGTGTTTTTATTTACTTACTGTGAGAACACTAATAAACACAAGTGTCCGTATCTCGAGATTTTATACCTACTCTCGACATTGTGTCATAATGAGTAACGTTCACATCACTATGTATTTTCGCGCGTAATACGTATTCCAAATAAGCGCAATAAATATTCAACCTTATTGGCTTACATACAAGCTTAACATTAGACCAAGGCAGAGTCTTCTGTCTTACTTGATTCACTAAGTCTGATATTTCCTACAACATTTAAAGATGGGTAGACCTTATTAACCTTAAATACGAGAATACAATAAATGTCAAACTTTCTCCATCAGTCAAAAATGAAAATACGAATTGTGTGCGATATTTTTGAAACCGATTTTGCTATCGATTCCCTGGTACTTGATTTTCTTGAACAATTTTATGTAATAAAATGTTGTAATATAAACAAATAAAGGCAAGATATGAAATGGTATCGCATATTTTGTATACATGATGTATTTTATTTTTATTTTTTTTATTTTATTTTATTTTTTATTTTATTTTATTGAGAACCAGAACCAGAACTATTTGAACGAGTTTTGAATCCATACATAGCACATTCAGGCATTTTGACGGAGCTTGTTACGGGATTTCAAGACTGCGAAGAATCGATTAATGAAATAGTTTTTATAAACAAGTTTGGACAATGTACAAATTCTTGGCCAAAGTCTTTGGCAGAGGGGAAACGATATGAAGCCGACTCCATTACTAAATCCTCAAAGGTCTCAGGCCCTTGAGTATTCATATTTATTGTTTTGTTGCTATTAATATTACTTAAGGAGGCATTATTTATTAATGGTTTTGTTCACTTCAACTTAAAAAAATTGACGCCCGAAAGCTGCAAGCTGCGATTAAAGACGGACAACTCAGTGGATTTCACTGAATTCATTTGACACGCTAAGTAGATACGTTTGCTTGATCTATGGTATATATGACATCTCGTGACTATAGTAAGACTATAGTGACTCGGAAGTATTGTTTTTACCTACGGTGGCGGTGACACTTACTATGATCTGACGATGGCTTTTGTTTTTATTTCACAAAATATTCAAAAAAGTATCATAAAAATGTTTTATTCAAATGTTAGGTTTAGTTGAGGTAGGGCATAGCGAATGACATCCCGCTTTGTGTGGTAGGGCACAGCACAGCGGATGCCATCTCGCTCTTATCTAGAGCAGAGCCCAACTGGGGAAGTACCTCCGCCTTACAGAAAATCGCAGCCAAATAACACTATCCCCTACACATAGTGTTGTGTTCCTGCTGGTGAGTAAGGTAGCCAGGCTCAACGAGGGTGCGGAGTGCTGCCGATGGGGGGACCTACGGAACTGACAATACTGGCTTCGGCCCGTGTTGGCGCGGCATGCAGGTGCGGCTATCAGGGAGACCCGGTGAAACGGCTGACCGCTGGCCGCCCGTAGGTCAGTAGGGTTCCCGAACCCAGGAACCACGTAATCTCCGCCCTGGGAGGCTGAACCGCCAACCTGCGCAAAATCCCTGGAGTAGTGGCCGTGCCGGAGGAGGAGACCGGAGTGGACCCGGCCGCTGCCACAGGGGGGGACCGGGGGCCCTTCCGTACGCCGTGCCTGCAGACCGCACTACCTGCGCTGTCCCCTGCCAGATTTGTTCCGTTTGTTTGTCCCTTGAGTCGTCGGCACTCCGAACCCTTCTTAGGATTAAGTACACCCACTATAATGGCGCGAAAACAGAAAAAGTTTGGACTATCAGCGGCATCTCCATCCACACAAGTGGACTACTGCAACATCAGGGGTATCCACTCTAACCTAAACGCAGTCCACTGCCACCTGGAAACTGCGCAGCCGACCATACTTTTCCTCACGGAGACGCAAATATCCTGCCCGGCGGATATATCGTACCTATTGTACCCCGGCTATACACTCGAACATAAGTTCGTGAGACACGCCGGTGTATGTATGTACGCCCGGCAGGATGTATGCTGTCGTCGTCTTCTTGCCTTTGAAGACAGGGACCTGTCAGTTTTGTGGGTGCGTGTGGACTACGGCGGCCACACCAGAGTCTACGCGTGCCTTTACAGGTCTCACAGTGGCAACACAGAGACAACCCGACTCTTCGAGCACATACAGTCGACATCCGACAGAGTGCTTGAGCAGTACCCATCCGCGGAGCTGGTGATTTTGGGGGACTTTAATGCCCACCACGTTGAGTGGCTGGGCTCCCGGTCCACCGACTTTGCGGGAAGGTCTGCTCACGAATTTTCTCTGGCCTATGGGCTCTCACAACTGGTACGTTCTCCCACGAGAATACCAGATATCGAGGACCATACGAGCTCCTTGCTTGACCTTCTGTTGACCACGCATCCGGACGGATACACCATCGCAGTAAATGCACCTCTCGGATCGTCCGATCACTGCCTTATCCGGACAAATTCGCCTTGCGCGCAGCGAGAACCACCGCGACCTACTACTACTCGTCGCGTTTGGCAGTACGGGTCAGCAGATTGGGACGGATTGCGTGAATTCTACGCTTCGTACCCTTGGAGGCAGCTCTGTTTCGCATCGGATGATCCTGACTCCTGTGCGACTAATGTCGCCGAGACGATACAGCTGGGAATGGACTGTTTCATTCCCAACTCACTAATCGCTACAGGAGCAAAGAAGCGACCTTGGTTTAACCGGCCCTGTAAAGAAGCTGCGGTTCAAAAGCAGGCTGCTTACAGGGCTTGGACCAAGGCCGTAACTGATAAGGATCCGAACGTCTCTGATGCGAAACGCAGACTGAATGGTGCCTCGAGGTCCTGCAAAAGAGCTGTTGCCAGAGCAAAATTTGATTTTGTCGGCAGATTTGGCGAGAAGCTTGCAGGCCACCCTTCCGGGAGTAGGGCCTTCTGGTCACTTGCCAAAGCTGCCGAGGGAAACTTTTGTCGGTCGTCCCTGCCACCACTGCGAAATGCTGATGGTAATCTGGTCCATAGTGCAAAAGAGAAAGTCGATCTTCTAGGTGCTCTTTTTGCCTCGAACTCGACTGTGAGCGATGACGGCAGCATTATACCGCCTACCATCCCGCGGTGCGCACACTCCATGCCAGAAATTCGCATCTTCCAGAAAAATGTTCGGCGGGAGTTGCTGTCGTTAAACGTTCACAAGTCGAGCGGGCCAGACGGCATACCTGCAGTGGTACTTAAACGTTGTGCTCCTGAGTTGTGTCCTGTGTTAACGCGTCTCTTCGCTCTTTCCAGTATCAAACGGGAAGTTCCATCTTCGTGGAAGACGGCCCTTGTGCACCCTGTTCCAAAAAAGGGTGACAGATCGGATCCATCGAATTATAGGCCTATCGCTATCACCTCCCTTCTCTCTAAGGTTATGGAGCGTATAGTTAACGCTAAGCTCCTTGGTTACCTAGAAGAACACGATCTTATAAGCGACCGCCAGTATGGCTTTCGCCACGGTCGCTCTACCGGTGATCTTCTAGTGTACCTCACTCGCCGCTGGGCATCAGCCATTGAGAGTCAAGGCGAGGCTTTGGCAGTCAGCCTAGATATAGCGAAGGCGTTCGATCGGGTCTGGCATAGGGGCCTTTTGTCGAAGTTGCCATCTTATGGACTGCCCGAGGGATTATGCAGATGGATTGCTAGCTTTTTGTCCGGCAGACGCATTCGTGCCGTAGTAGACGGTAGCTGCTCTGATAGCATGGACATAAACGCTGGCGTCCCGCAAGGCTCTGTGCTATCCCCAACGCTGTTCCTTCTGCATATCAATGACATGTTGTCTATCGGCGACCTCCATTGCTATGCGGATGACAGTACCGGGGATACTTTTTACACAGGCCGTGCTAATATCCCTCGCTCTGTGGTACTGGAAAGTCGCGGAAAACTTGTGTCTGACATCGAGAACACTTTATCTAGAGTCTCGTTATGGGGTCGGGATAACCTAGTCAGGTTCAACCCCACAAAGACACAAGTTTGCGCATTTACCGCTAAAAAAAACCCATTTACTGTGGCTCCAAAGTTCCAAGACACAGCTCTTACCATGTCAGGGAGTATTGGGATCCTCGGAGTCGACATTTCCAACGACGTCCAATTCCGATGTCACCTAGAGGGAAAAGCTACGCTGGCATCCAAAAAGCTCGGGGTGCTCAATAAAGCGAGGGGATACTTTACTCCGGGGCAAAGACTTCTGTTATATAAGTCGCAAGTCAGACCCCATATGGAGTATTGCTGTCACCTCTGGGCAGGAGCACCTGTATACCAGCTTGCACCCTTTGACTCGGTTCAGAGACGAGCTGTCCGAATAGTCGACGATCCCAGACTCACAGGCGGTATTGAACCCTTAAGTCTAAGGAGAGACTTCGCCTCCTTATGTGTGTTCTATCGTCTGTACAATGGGTTGTGCTCTGAAGAACTGTTCGACATGATGCCAACGTCCACTTTTCATCATCGCACCGCTCGCCACCGACTGGGCGCTCATCCTCACACCTTGCAACCTAAATGGTCGCGCAACTTGCATAGATAATATCTTCAGTAACAGCAATGCGATTAATAAGTCCATAATAAATAACTTAAGTTCTGACCACTGTGGACAACGTGCCTCCTTCAGGGGAAGAGTGGAAGAAGTTCCGCAAGAGTCTATGTGTAGACCTATTTCTGAGAAGCGGTTGGATTTATTTAATCAGAATATTGTGAAACAATTACGTCATCTAAAGTTTGAACAGGAAGACCCTGACTGCTTGTGTTCCGAATTATTCCTTTGCATAAAAAAGGAATTTGATTCCTGTTTTAAAACAAAGAAACTCAAAGGCAAGGCGCGAACTAAATTCGCTGATTGGGCTACACCGGATATTCATGAGAAAAGATGCCGGCTCTATGATTTATATCACCTTAAAGCCACAGATAAGAGGCCGGAATTTCTAGAGTATGTTAAGAATTATTCAAAAAATTTTAAGCGAATTTGTGTCGCAGCTAAAGCAGATTACCTGTCGAAAAAGATCCAGAATTCGAGTGATAAGATTAAAGCTGTGTGGCAAGTTATTAATAGTGAAACCGGAAAACGTCAGATCAAAGATCCGCACTACAGCTTAAAAATTAATAATGATTTAATATGTTCCGACCTTGAAGTGGCGGATGAATTTGAGATGGTTTTTTCTAATATACCCGTAGAAACCACCAAATCATTAAATTCATCGCCAGATATAGCTAAATCACTTTTGGAGTCAAATGCAGTGGAATGTACTAATGTATTCAAATTTGATTATGTTACCCCAAACTTGGTAACAAAAACATTCAAATCACTAAACGTTAAGAAAACTGAAGATCTCTGGGGCCTTTCGGTCAAAGTACTACATTCCATTATTGAATCAATTGCACCTTATTTAGCTGATATTTTCAACAGTTGTATAGATACTGGAGTCTTTCCTGATTTAATGAAACACAGCAAAATTATACCTTTGTTTAAATCAGGAACTAAAACAGACCCTTCAAACTTCAGACCAATTTCAATATTACCAGCGCTAAGTAAAGTTTTTGAAAAACTCATACTAAATCAACTAGTTTCCCACTTTAATCGTAACAAATTGCTCAATAGTAATCAGTTTGGATTTACTAGTGGCCGATCTACCACTGAAGCCGGCGCTGTCCTCCTTAAACACATCTTTGACGCCTGGGATAAAGCTCAAGATGCTGTTGGAATATTCTGTGATCTTTCGAAAGCCTTTGATTGTGTTGACCATGAAACTTTAAAAAGGAAATTAAGCTATTATGGGGTTAAAAATGTTGCCCTTGAGCTTATATCTTCTTATCTTTCGGATAGGACACAGCGAGTGGTTATTAATGGAACTCAATCATGCGGGTCGCCTGTGGCTCTTGGAGTACCTCAGGGATCAATTTTGGGCCCTTTTTTGTTTTTGGTATATATTAATGATCTTCCTAACCTTGTGCGAGAGAAACATGACATTGTATTATTTGCTGATGACACGTCACTCATATTTAAAGTTGATAGAAAAGAAAAGAGCTTTGATACCATTAATGAAGCGCTATCTACTGTTGTAAACTGGTTTACAGTAAATAACTTACTTTTGAACGCCAAGAAAACTAAGTGCATTAAATTTACCTTACCCAATGTTAAGCAGGTAAGCAACAGTATGATCAAAGTAAATGGAATTTGAAGATCAGACAGTTTTTTTAGGTGTGACGTTAGACTCTAAACTACAATGGCATGCACAGGTGGCAGCATTGGCCGGCAAACTCAGCTCTGCCGCATTTTCAGTGAGGCGAATCAGGCACCTGACGAACGTCGAGACGGCTAGGCTGGTATACTTCAGCTACTTCCACAGTGTCATGTCATACGGGATTTTGTTGTGGGGGAAAGCGGCAGATATTCAGACCATCTTTGTGCTACAAAAGCGAGCTGTGCGCTCCATTTATGAACTAGGTGCTCGGGTCTCCCTTAGGGAGAAATTTAAAGAGGCACACATACTTACTGTAGCCTCCCAATACATCCTGGACAATATTATGTATGTTCGTAAAAACATTCATGAATTCAAGAAGAATAGTGATGTTCACAACTTTAACACTAGGAATAAACATAAGCTGGCTGTGTCGGCCCACCGTCTCCGTAAGGTTAGTGCGTCTTTCGTTGGGAACTGTACACGTTTTTATAACAAAATTCCTAGTGATTTAACAAATTTGCCACAGCATAAATTCAAGTCTCAGGTTAAGCGCTACTCGATAAGTAAGGCGTATTATACCGTTAACGACTTCATAAATGATAAGGATGCTTTTAAGCCAGTTCGGTAAATCATATACATAAGTGAATGTTTACTATCATACTAGTGTTTCATATTGTTACCATTAATTATAGTTCTGACGTAAGATAGTCATTATCTTACAGCTTTGTTTTTTTTCCGTATTACTAATATGTAGTCTTGACACTTGGAGACTTTATACATCTCCGAGATTATCTTTTTATTTTAATTTTTCCTATTTTAATGTATATTATGTCGACACTTTGAGTCCTTTACACCTAAGTAATTTTAATTTTGTATTCAGATTTTCTGTCCTAGTTATTTCTATTTCTATTTTTTTTTCTTGTGATAGTTGTCATATATGTAACGGGCAAGTACGAATATAAATTCTCATGAAACTTTTTTAGTGAAATGTATCCGTTTGTTTTCTTTTTACTCTGACAACTAGAGACCTTTACATCTCTAGCAGTATAATAATGCTAATTTTAACGTTTAACTAAAAACAATTGTATGCCCTTTTACATATATCTTTACATCTATACATTTCTCAAAATTCATTAAATTTATATAATTGTTCTGACTATTAGAGACTTCATCTCTAGTTAATGTACTATATCAGTATTTATATTCAATCAAATTTATGTTTCGTTTTTAATTAATGCATGTTAGCCGTAAGATGTTATAAAACTTTTATTTGAAAAAAGAAAGTCCCGCTGAGTTTCTTGCCGGATTCTTCTCAGGCAGTGGTGTAGGGTTAGAACCGGAGGTAGTTTTTTTTTTCTCTCATTCGCTATTTAGTTTAACGATTCAAAAGCGCTCGTTGCTGGGCCTAATTGAATAAAGAATATTTTGACTTTGACTTTGACTTTGACACCGTGCGGTTTCAGAGGAACTTCCTCCCGCGGACGGTCCGTCTGTGGAATGAGCTCCCTGCCGAGGTTTTCCCGTTGGACTACAGTATGGGGTTCTTCAAAAGAGGAGTGTACAAGTTCTTATTGGGTCGGCAACGCGCATGTGACACCCCTGGGGTTGCAAGCGCCCATAGGCTACGGTTATGCTTGTTTGCCACCGACGTGGTATAAAAAAAAAAAAAATGTTATACCTACTTTCTTCGGTTACTGCGATAATTATTTATGTAATAAAACTATTGGTTTGGATTATAATTATTGCGTATATCAACTAATTTAATTATCTCGACGTTTTAGACACTTTACAGAGTTTCGGGGCTTACGATATTGTAATTCATAACGATCGTTTTATTTTATTTGAGTTTAATTTATATTGTACAAAGTATTGTTTATAAGCATGCATACACAATAAATAACGGAATGTGTAAATAATCAATTTGGAATAATATTGCAATGTTTTATTTAAAAGCGCAACGCCATACAATTTTCAAAATAAACAAGCGAGGAAGTCGGCTACATGCAATAGAAAGTCATCAAAAATTCAAACAAACCTTTTCGAAACCCGAAGGAATTCCTCATTACGTCGGAGACCCGTTTTCAACCATTTTCTTTTTAATCAATCGTAACTGGCAAAGACACGTCGCTTTTCAGCCGGGACGCAATTAAAAATTGCTTTGTACGCGGTCCGCGCGTGTGTCCCGGCCTTTACGAGATTAACGCGCGAAACCGACTGCAGGAGCTTCGCCTTAATTAAATTTTAAATTTCGAACATTCACGCTGGCGACGCGAAAGGATTGTAACGTCAACGACCTTTGTTTTTTTACGTGATAGAAGAAAGTTGAACCAACTAATGGAAGCTACATGAAAATGCATGTTGATTGCACAAAAGGTTTATCGCGTTTTTAATATAAAATGGAAATAAATGGATGAAATTTGGAATTGTACCCAATTCTTTCATCAAAAAATATTAATAATATACAAAAATTAAGAAAGCAACCAATAAGCAATGTGTAACACATACTGCTCTTCATTTCATCTATGACAGATATGAGATTAGATGGATAAGATTTATATTTTAAATTAAATAATCATAATCTAAGCCCATAATCGAATCCGAAGAAATTTTTATTCGATTATGAACTTACTATTTATTTATTTTCAAATTTTATTGTTATTTTCTAAGCTGGCCATAGAATGTATTAGAACTGACAAGTGCTTTTGGTTCCCTCCTACCAGAGAAGAAAATACCCATTTTTGAATAGGTGGTTTAAAAAATATATTTCGGCGGGCGTATACAGGCATCTAACATACAAAAAAGTGAACTACAGTAAAGTAAGTAACAGATAAAAGTAAACCTAAAAAACCCTTAAAAGAAGCTATCGATCTTATCCGCCCCAGTTGGTTCCCGACGCAAAGGTGCCCATCACGCTCGCAGCGTTTCCGCGCTGAATCGCGATGGACAGTCTCTGTTACGTAACAGATTAATTTTTCGTGAATAAAGGTTAAAGAATAAAAAGTTTTACGTAATAGGTATTCAAAATCCCTTCAGATAAATAGTAGATATTTTGGAAATATTCTCCGCCGAAAAAATAAGACAGAAACCAGAGATAGTCAGTCAACTTCGGTGCAATTATCAATGCTTTATTATGTAGATTGGATGCGCACGAGTTGAAATTGATAATATTTGCGATTAAGTATTTATCACGACGATCCCGACAAATCAAAAGCTCGGGTAATGATAGTGTACGTGGAACAATGAGACAATGCCTACATGTTCGACGGGATAACAAACCTTGGGTTCAGTAAAAGGAACTTGAAATTCGAAATTTTCAGTTTGATTGCGTATAATTTTAAAATAAATACAAAGTATTAATATTTGTAGGTTTTGACACCGTTACGGCGTCACGTTTTATTATAAATACGGCGATGCGTTTATTTTTCAATTTTGCAATACAAAATTCTAGTACGATTAGGTTAGGTACTAAGTATGTACCTACAATTACTTAATAGCTATCTCTTAACAAACACAACTTCAATAGGTAGGTTGTAAATCGATATTTGAAACATACAAACATTGTTTTATTTGATCTATTTATATACATTTTATTACAGAAAGTAATCACATCTGAGATTTTTTAATAAAGACTAGTGTCTAACCGCACTTATTATGTGGCCACCTTATATCCTTATGTCAGCCCCTTGATTAATTTTTAAGTACCTATACTTTATCTGCAAAAGAATGAAGTTTCTTAGGAAGTTTCGTTTTTATAATATATTTATTCATAAAAATCCACAATGTAAAAAAATACAGAAGATATTAGAATTCTCTTAGCTGCGGAACCCTACTAAGAGTCACGGGCGGTGGTCGCCGGCCTACAATTTGTGGCGACTTATTTTAATACAGCAACAATCTTTCGCCATTCTTTCTGCTCAGAGATTATTATATACGTGTCTGTGTTGCTGAGTGTGAAATACCTATGCTATGAGGTTCATTACTTGGAATATAACATTTTTAACACTTTATAAAATGTTTGTTTGCAGTAAGAGTCGACTAAGGGACTGAAGTGTCCCTGACCATTCATTTATTGAAGGTTGACGATGGATAACTTGCCATAGTGGATACAACAAGCTACCTACTGGGATCACAAATCCGTTTCCCAGCGGGGCGCATTATGTACGTCCTAATTCGTCCCTACGCATAGGAGAGGCCTACGTCCAGCAGTGGAATATGATAGGCTAATTTTAGTAATGTTGTGTGATTTCATGTTTCTATAAATTGCATGCAACCAAACGACCTGGCATGCCTGCCGAGCAGTGGGACAAAAAACTATGATGTTGGTGAAAAAAAGTTTACATTATTTTCCACATTCATTGTTTGCAGGATACAAAGCCAAATTTTGGGACTTTTCGAATTGAGTACCTTACCTCATTGTCGAGGTAAATGTACTTATCACAGTAACTGCAAGAAGCACGCATTGGATCTCGAGATTCTTGACGCCATTTCTTATTCTTCAGAGCCTCAGTATTTTTTTAAAGAAACAATGTTGCACCTGATGGCCCAAACCACAGGCGAGGCGGCCACTCGTAGATCACTTTGTATCGGTAGTAGATTCAACGACCATTAATGGTTCTCCCTAGCATCGTACCGAGAAGTTTCATATGTAAGTTGCGAAACTGCCATAGATTATGTTCTCGGGAATCTAAATTTAACAAATAATCTAATCAAACCATGTACGGCCTTGTTTACTTATTTGCTATATAAAAATAATTATTTTCATAAGTTCTCATGGAAACATTCTCAATGGGAACTTCCTCGTGAAATATCTCAGGAACTTTCACTGCAATTTAAAAAATGTTTTGTTACTTGTACATTATTTCTAAGTGAATATATTATCTCCGGTAAATAACGTTATAAAACAAAATTTAACAAGGACAACGTCATACGAATGTCAAAAAAAAGATGAGGCTATATAACATAATGTAAAGCCAATGTGGGAGCATCATCAGCCACTTAACAAAGGACTATAAAAAAGGATAACATACATAAATTTTTGTTTTATGTATGTTACCCGATATCTTCAAGAATCGTGAACCGAATTTAAATATTTTTTTCTGATCGAACGTGTGTATATCCCTGAAATGGTCCCGTTAGCACCAAGTTCTGGTCTGGTGATGGGATCTTGGAGAAATCGAGGGATCTCTTCAAATGTTATAGGTACATGTATGGCGCTTTTGGTAATTTTCATTCATTTACAAAAATTTGCATTCTGAAAAAAGGATTTGACGATAGGAGACCAATAATGGAAACCACAGATAGTTAGGATCTTGGAGAAGTCAGTTGAAGTTGGTTGTTTTTAAACTTTTAATTTGGTGATTACAGATAATCTAATTGTATAAATATACCACATAAAAACTTAGGCGTCAGATATTTTCGTTACAAGTATTAATAAGCGTATAAACAGCTTCTCGTCACTTGACACGCAGTAACGTTACTATCTCAACGTATGGCAGACAGCGTCTGAGAGGCAATCAATGTCTGAGTGCTAAGAGAAAAGATATTGTACTCCGAGATTTGCCTGTTTATCTGCGTTAAATGTAGTCGGCACATTGAGATATGATATACAGCGGAACCCGAAACCTTTCAGCTTCGTAGGAAAGATCACTACCAGTCTAAAAGCTACCTACGATGACTCACACATAATTTACATAGTATTAAAAGCAAATAATACAAAAAAACACGCAAACTGCCACTTTTTAACCATATAAGTATCCCTTCCATCTAAGCAATTGAATTAAACTTAAGGAACTAATACATACGTAAATATTGTATTTCGATACAAAGTGAAAAGGTCTAACTATGAACGTCATTAGATTGATAGCTGAAGTTATTCTTTTTCACCAAATAAACCTACTTTCTTTTATTTTATAATGTTCAGACAGCATACTGTAAAATAAAGCATTTTTTTCACAAATAAAGTATTATGATGATCTTAATTTCCAGTATTTTATTCGGCTAGTAATTTTGCTAACATCATAATTCCATGGAACTTATAATCAATTAGTATTGCGCATCACCCAATTATAATTATTATCATACCTTTGATTAACACTTATAAGAGTCACCATAGGTTTACGTCATCTTTTTCATGCTTTCAGGTACTTCCAAACAAAGCGCCCCTTAAAAGTTGTCCCTCATCGTGATTAGTAACTTCTGTCAGTGATTGCGACGCATTGATTTATTGTCGAAAACTCCAAACTTCTGGTCCTTAGGGGGCGACTCACTGGAACTGATTAAAATACCTATTACTTGAAATTATTGGGTCGCTCTGAGCATTTTGTTTCTAGATTCCTTCCGGGTTTTAGTTCAAGTCGGCAATAGTGAGTTCTACTAAAGAAAATGAAAACAGAAAGTCAATATAAAGATTCCCTTAATAAAATAAGAACCATTCATATTAACTTTTACATTGCAATGTCAACGAAATAATGAAATGTGATCCACACTAAGCAAAGACTTTACTTAACATTACAATCACGATTGAGAATATATTTATATTTAGGCATATTAACGTCAACTAATTTATTTATAATATTTAGATGTTATACATTATTTATAAAAATAATGCAACCGCACCTTTATGCAATAAAGTATTCTTACAACTTGTACAGGTAGTATAGTTTTTCGCAATATGGCACGTTCGCGATCTCACGATTCGCACCTTTTGTTCCATCTAATATTGTGACAAAGAACTTTCTTTCTTGTTAGGTGAACTATGACAGTATCGCACAAATACCAAAATATTTCTTAAGTCTAATATAGTTTATTAAAGGAGCAGTAAATCTGACGTGCTTCTTTTTCATATAGTAATAAAAAACAAAATCTATCGTTAACACGAACCATGCGCGACTCAGACGCATGTTTATAAAAATACCTTATGCATCGAAAATTACTTTCAAATCATTTTATTCAGTTCATTTTATTCAGTCTTTCTTTGCTACCACAAGTGCAATACTTCACTTGAAAATGTAAGAGATCATAATATTTGAAGCACGTTTATAGGTCTTTATATTCACGAAGACGTGTGACTTGGTTCGTATCGTAATGTCATTAAAGGTATTTTTTGATAAATCCGTGCCTAATCGTGAGTGAATACAGATGAAATAAATCTTTTTTCGCGTCTTAAATTGCATAGAAACACAGTCTTCAGGGTATAGGTACCTACTAATCATTGTTTAATTACAGTAGCAATCGCTACTACTGAAACGTGATAATGAAAAGTTTACTACCTATTTCAATACAGTAAGAAAAAAGGTAATATAGTATTTTTCGTTATCATTATTCTGAATTAAGAAATTCTGTTTCTCAAGCAGAAGTTGTTGTTGAAGTTTCGATAAGTTTTGTCTTCAAGAAGATTAAAACAAAGATAAAGAACGTATATTTACAAATTAACAAATAATGTTCCTAAAAGGCCGATTTCTTTGTTAGAGGGAAGAAAAAACTAGGTACAGCTTCCGGAGTCAGAGAGCAACCACAAATTAATAAATAGAGGTTCAATTTGAAGCCCTCAGTGTACATGTTTTTTTAAATGATAACATTAGGGATCGTAAAGGCGTAGCAGATAACATCCCGGGATTGAACCTACTACCAGTACAATGGCCGCTTAAACTCCGCGCACCGCCCACATGGGACTAAAACAATGAATTATTCAACAAGCTACATATTATTTAGGGTTTCGTGAAATAAAACTTAATAAAACGCGTTTCTTGTTCTTGAAATTCGTAAAAAGGAATATTAGACGAGAACAATGTGTTGTAGCTTATCAAACGCTGCCCAACCGAGTCAGTACCTAAATAGGAACTTAAGTGTTAATAATTGTAGTAATAGCAGCCCTTGTAACTTTTTGAATAGAATAGAATATAATCTATTCTATTCAAAAAGTTACTGTAAACACCCTGTAAACACGAACCCTGTAAACACTTTACAGGGTTCGTGATCTGCGGATGACATCAGCATCCACAATGTGGATTCCACATCCACAGACCCCGAACCCTGTAAAGTGTTCGAAACGTCGGCATGAATATACGCGAGTTTATCCGTTTTCATAGTTTTATTTCATGTAGAATAGAATAATTTTGTATTCACACAAAGTCGTCTAAAGTTGTCTGGGTTAAAGGGTAAAGTAAAAATAATAATATTACTATCTTTTAGCAACTTTTACAAGATTATTAAATGAAAATTATATTTATACAATTAAGAGTCCACAGGAATACTCGTACAGTATAGTCAACTAAAAATAAAGTAACAAAAACTAAAAAACATAAAAACTTTTTTGGGCGTATTTACTAACACATCTTATACATTTTCTTATTATTATCTTATAAATACTCTGGCGTTTTAAACTTGATTCTAATCAATTCAGCTTGAAATATTTAAACAATATTTTTACGGAACCTTTCCCTGCTTCCAAAAACGGGTTTCGATATTTCTCGCCATTCAAACAAGCGAAGCTCCATTGTTGATATCTGACAAAAAGTTAACGTTTCCAATTTAGGAATTTACTTTTTTAGTTTTTGGTCTTAAAGTAGGCAGAAACACAAAGGAGTTTAAAAGTCCTTTAAAGGCATAAAAATGTGCAAATGCTTGAGATAAGCTTTTGCGCGTGAGAACCGCGAACGTGGTATCTAAAAATATGCGTAGCTATTATACTACTTATGTACCGACCTTTTTTTGTTGCGTCGCCTGCGTATCTAATATTTCACAAAAATATCTTATTTATCTTTGAGAAAAGAGACACTCATATATTTTCGTCGTATTTTTCTTTGCTAATCAATAACGAATATTTACGGTCAACATAATTGGTACTTAATAACATTCAAAAAGATCAATATCCTTATATTCCTAAACTCCTCCTAACTTCATATATACTTACATAAGACCAAAACTGATAGACAATACTTATCGGCTTGCTAAGTTAGGAGACGTTTTGAATAAAGGGGCTAGATAAAAAAGAATGAAATGTACATAAAAAAATATATTGGAGATTACACATTAAGATGGGAACAGAACTATATTATAATATGAAGGATGTCACGAATCCTATAAAATATCCAAAATGTGATAGAGACAATCTCATTTTGCTAACCTTTTTTAGGGTTCCGTTGCCAAAATGGCAAAAACGGAACCCGGACGAAACGGAACGGAACTGTCCGTCTGTCCGTCTGTCACAGCCGATTTACTCGGAAACTATAAATGCTACAGTAACGAAATTTGGTAAGGATATGTGTTGTATGAACCGCTACAGGATTATAATATTAAATTGTAAAAAAAACCATTGGGGTGGGGGCCCTCCATACATGTAACTGAGGGATAGAATTTTTTTTTTTGTTGTATATAAGCGTGTGGGGTATTCATAGAAAGGTCTTTGAAAATGATATAAAGGTTTATAAATCTCATTTTTATTTAAGCAAATCGTTTTCGAGATATCAAGTCTCAAAGTCTGAAAAATGTGTCCCCCCCCTTTATTTTTTAAACTACGCGATATAAGATTCTAAAAAAAGTATATGTTATGCACATTAATAAACTCTATCAACCATTTTTAGTTTGATTAATTTATCTCTTATAGTTTTTGAGGTAGGTTGATTTAACTGTGTTTTTTTAATAATAAATTGATAATGGTACGGAACCCTTCGCGCGCGAGTCCGACTCGCACTTGGCCGGTTTTTTTTTAACAATTATACCCAGATTAAGTACCTACATACTGTTACTTACTTAACTTACGTAGTGATAAGAAAGTGAACAATAAAAATACAGAAATCATTAATCAGAATAACTTTCATTCTGAATTTAAATTAATAGTTAAAATAGCGCGATGAGACGAGCCGGTAAGCTTCGTGAAATATGGGGACTCGGCGGCGGTAATTAGTGAGTCAACGCGGTAATTAGTTACCTGGGGCCTTACTAAGCGCATTACAGTTTTACAAGAGCACGGCAACTTATTTAGGCATATAAATGGAACAGATTTTCTTTCACATTAGATGCAGATTTAAGAATTATACATAAGAAATTTTTTTTTTAGTACTGCGTGTGTGATTGGTAGCAATGATTTCTAGACAGTGCTAACGGTTACTGACATTATCCGCGGACGGAAAAATGATCTATTACAATACTATCATTATGTTGTCTCCACTGTAGATAACTTTTTCTACGGTAGCTTAATAACAAACATTGATTTCAATTTATATTTTTGTGTAAAATAATAATGCCATTCCCTGGTTTAGAAAAAACACTCCGTGTCGGAGACATGCCTCAGTCGTCGCGGAGCTATGCGACACGTCGAGTCGTCGAACATTAGAATAGTCTTATTTGAAATGTTTACAATTACTTTGTTAAGGGTTTGATATCTAGAAAACGATAAGCAATGTTTTGCTTGGAGTGATCTTTGCTTGTTCCATGCAGGTAGACATTAACCGTCATATTGGGATCTACCCGCCTATGAGCAGGTAGTTTATGATCAGACAGTATAAAAGGTCACTAGCGCAGTGTTTATGATTCGTTCTGATTCGCGTGTTAGACTTAGAAAGTCATTCATCCTGACGAAAGGCCTTATTTCTGTGTTTTGATATTAGTGAAGCATGGACTCAAACTTAGAACTCTCCAGTCGTTTTCTGTTTTTTTTAATTGTGTTTCAAGTATGTACCTATTGTTATTATCTAAAATTGTAATTACCAATGATTTGAAAAGATTACAATACAACCCGCTGAGTTTCTTCCTGGTTCTTCTCAGGCAGAGGTTTAACTCTTGCGAACCAGAGTAGTAATAAAAACATCGTAAGTCATGTGTGTTGTGTTTCAATTTTGAGTCCATGCCTACAATGCCTACATACCTACATGAGTAGATGCGTAGTTGCTTAGATACAGTATTCAGAGTACAGTTAGTAATGAGTAGCTAGAAGTTATATAGATAAAATCCTACCCCTCTTAGCTCGGCTGTCGTTGGGGTATCCCGACGTATTTTTTATTTATTTTCAAGTGATGAGGTACCTAAACGCTAAATAAACAAGACTTTCTAGCGACTGATTGATTTCAAAATGAATAGTTACATGTAGCGATAATGAGGCGAGGGTAGTAAGCCCCATGAAATTATAAGGGACTCGGCGATGGTAATTAGACAGAACGACATTTAGTTATCGGAGTCATACCTAAGCGCGTTACAGTTTTACAAGGGTACGAGAAATTTCATATAATTATAAGACATAGTTTACTGTTGTTTTTGTTTGTTTTATTGTATTTTAATTTTATAACCATCATTATTACATAATCACCAAATATTAAAAATTTCAAAACAACCAACTTCATCTGATTCCTCGAAGATCCTATCATCTGCAGTTTCTTTCATTGGTTTCCAATCATCAAATCCTACTTTCTGAATGCAAATTCTTGTAAATAAATGAAGATCACCAAAAGCGCCATAGATGTACTTACATATTATATAGGTACATCTATGGCGCTTTTGGTAATTTTCATTTAACATATAACATTTGAAGAGATCCCTCGATTTCTCCAAGATCCCACCATCAGACCCCAACTAGGTGCCAACGGGACCATCTCGGGGTAATACACGTTCTATCACAAAAATAAATTTTAAAATCGGTTCACGAGTCTCGGAGATATCAGGTAACATACATACAACAAAAAATAAATAAAAGAAGTTCAGTCGAATTGAGAACCACCTCCTTTTTTTGAAGTCGGTTAAAATACCTAGCCTAAGATAACAATTAAATAAAGAGAATAATAGTAATAATAAGTCATGGCAGCTTGTGGCGAGCTGTTGGGTAGCGACCTCACGGACCCGAGTGCTTCCGAGAGTCGGTCTTCCTCGGGCAGAGTGGAACCCCGAAGGGATCCGTTGGACTCTCAGATCTGGCTTGCTTTAATTGGCCGTCCTTAGAGGAGTCGTTAGAGCTATATGCTCGAGTGGTGGAAGTAAAAAATTGCGTAAGACGCGAGCTGATTCAGCGGCTGTTATAAGCCACTACGTAGCTTTCTGCGTAGTGGTGTTTGAATTTTTTAAGCGGTGTACACCTCTCTATTACCGTCTTGAGCCGCCTACACCGGTGTTGCTCCAGGCTGTCACGTGTGACGGCATTTACAATGGCTCATCTAGTCGGCGGCAAATCATCGCTTGCCGCGATAACAGTGTAATAATTAATATGGCAGGTCCAAAAGTGTTGGATCGTGTTGGATCCATATTTCCTCGCAAGCCTATCAAAAGACCGAGATTTAAAGGCTCATGAAATAAGCCGAAACTCAAATAATAATTATAATAGAAGCAACCTATTACAAATTCTAAATAATTATTTTCTTACGTAATGCATAAAGCCATCAGCGAAGCAGAACGAAGTTAATACAAAAAATACATAATTAAAATGGGAATGTCTCTATAGGCAAGCAGTAATTTATCGAATAGCAAGTTCTATGAGACAGCGGCGTCAGTTAACCCTGCTGCCGCTCGTAAATCCATGGCGCGATATAATTTAACACTGCGCGGCTCGTGTGACTTGTTATGAATGTTGTGATTTAGCGTGACACCACGCAATAGCAAAAGATAGATCAAATTAGATCAAAGGATTTTTTTTATTTTGGAAAACTATAAACATTCATATTAACGATTTCTATAAACGAGATGAGATAGATAGATATGTATTTTTTTTTTATTTTATTAGTTTTATTTTTGATTTAATATATATTTATTTTCAAAACTACAATTTATGTACATAGATTAAATCTAACTAATCTACTTAACCTAACCTATATATAAGATTGGCCCTTGTGGCATTGTACCGAGGATGCTGGCGACATTTCTTCGCTGAATCGCAATACTAATGCGTTGCGCGAGGAAGTCGCCAGCTCTTCAGTCTTTAGTTACGTCAACCAGATGTTTCGCGATCTCAGCAAACAATTTGCGTGCGCTGGGGCCCCATGAACCTAAAGTTTCTACGATATGTAATTGCTTTTTGTATATAATTTATTTTTTCTATAAAAAAACTATAAAGGACCCCGTGCCTAAAGTATGGAAAATGTGGTTTCAGTTAAATGGGCTGGGATTTCGATATTATGTAGACGTCAGTGCTCCGAACAAAAGTCTCTATGAGTGCTACCACGGTTTCCGAGACCCTGTCAAAGTTATGACTGATTTTACATCTACCCTCCCATGAGTTGAGATTCCGATAAAATAAAAAATTAAGGGGTAAAATAAAAGAAAACATCTTAAGAGTATCTTATCCATCTATGTACAATATATTTTCTTTATTTGCACACCTATAAAAAACAATACCCATCAAAATCTATATTTTAACTTTTTTATCTAACTGTTTCAACTTATTTATTCATTGATATTCGCACATTTCATTTTATTTATTCATAAACATTATACATTGCATTTGAAATGGCTTAAAATAACATGCAAAATACATAATCCCATATAAAAAAAATCAAACACGAATACAAAAAAATAAAATCTAATAGGCATTATATCAAATAGAAGCAATGGATGGATGCAATATTGTCATAGTCAATCATAATTAAAAACATTCACATTACATGTTACCTCTACACACAGTCCAGAATGTAGTTTAATATCGCTGTACTCGGATATTTAACATCATGTTGATGTCGTGCATAACCCAGGTATTGTATACAGATAGATAAGTTACTCTGACGCTGTTTTCTTTTATTTTGCTCTTTAATTTTTTATTTCATTGGAATCTCAACTCATGGGAGGGTAGATGTAAAATTAGTCATAACTTTGACATGGTCTCGGAAACCGTGGTAGCACCCATAGAGACTTTTGTTCAGAGCACTGACGTCTACAAAATATCGAAATCCCAGCCCATTTAACTGAAACCACATTTTCCATACTTTAGGCACGGGGTCCTTTAAAGTTATTACCGTTCGTTAGTAGGAACCAAAAAAATTAAACGAACCGTTTTAGGTTTTTATTATTTCATAACCACTTTAAGACCACAATCTTGGTCTACTCACCACTTTAAACTTTGAGTTTTGATTTCAAATATTTTTTTTTGTTCATTAATCAAATCATCAATAAATTCATTAAATTATTCATATTTATTAGTATGAACGTAAACATACATCTACTTACGTATTTCAAGATTGGTGTCAAAGACATCAAATGCTATTAAAAAATGTAAACCAATAGCTGAGCTGAGTTTCGCTATATTGGTTTACATTTTTTTTTGTTTTGTACTGGCATTTAGGTTGGAAAGTTGTTTACTAGAATTATCTATTAGATAACTACTGAAGATGAATAAGGTACCTTAGTCTGTTTATAGATCGCTCTCAAAATAAATTAAAACGTTACAAGCTAACGGCTGACATGATGAGACAAGATGCGTTAAGTTATTTACAGGATAAGTAATTTGTGAATGTATTTTGATTCTTTTTGTACGATTTTTATCGTTTATTTTCAATTTCACTTACAGTATTTTACTCTACTTATTTATTTATTAAAACAAAAGTTTACATGACATTACAGTAGAACACCAATGCGTCATGAAACTAAAATTATACAATAAAAAAAAACAATACAAATACAAAATAGAATATAGAAATAAAAAAACACATTAATTAGATTTAGGCGACACAACTGCGTGGCTCCGTTGCGTCGTCTGAGCCGGCTTCGTAGGGTTCGGCAGGTTGCCTCGAAACCGCCGAAACACGACGCCCTTCGGCCAGAAGTCCGGACTCGCGATAGTGTCTTGGAGCGGCCGCGGCACGCGCACCACAAACGAGCTGAAGTGCACGTAGTGGCGCGACCGCAGCTGCTGCACCCTCAGCGAGAGGCCAGTCTTCCGGTGGACGTACTCCGCCACGTCATCAGCCACGGCGGAGTAATGCAGGCGTGATACGTAGAGCGCCTTACACGGAGTTGCGACCCGAAGACCAGAATTAACTGGTTCGGCGATGCCACCCAGAGTCTTGCGAGGCGCCCTGCGCACCTTGCTCTTCCTTTGAACCAGTGTAAATCCCTCCTTATCTACACTGGTGCGGGAGGACATTTCCCTACTGGGAGCCCGTAATTCACCCGCCTTAGAGGGCGAGTTGACTCGGTCAGCTGCGACTTGCTGCCCGGTGACGACATCGGCGTAGGCACGCTGACGTAGCTTCGAAACAGGGGGCGGCCGGGCGCGCGGGGGTGGCGCGGACGGCGGAGCGGCGCGTGCGACATTTGTGGCGGTGTCAGCAACACGTAAACGTGACCCGACGCACGAGCCGGGTCGGACTTCGGTCTTGAAACTTGACGCCGCTGACCGAGTATTAGGAGCGCTATTCCGCAAACTGATGACTTCGTCGCGTAGCTCGGCGATAGTTAATTGGGCAGCGTCAAATTTCAAAATTACCTCCGCAAGACTTGTCTTCAGGGCCACGATATCCTTCAACAAGCTGCGAACGTCTACGTTCTCCGGAGAGACAGACGGCAGGCTAGCTCCCATCTTCACAAACTCCGGAAGTCGGTCCTCGTAATCCCTTAGGATCTTTTTTATATCCCCAAGGGTCTTTTCACCGGTTTCATCCTCTCTCCGGTGGGGAACATATGTGCCGGCAATTCCTAAGTATTGGCACAGCACCTGCTTCGCTGCACAGAAGTCATCGACTGTGAAAGTCGATGCCCAGGAACTTAACTGCACAGCTGTCTCCAGGTCCATAGCTCCATCTCGCATCAACTTTTGTTTTTCTTGCAGATAGGCCAGAAAGTCGTTCACAATGGGCGCACGTTGCTCGCTCATTGTGAAAAATCGTTAGCAGCGGCCGGGCCGCGCTAATTCGCAATTAATAAATTAATTACTCATCAATGCGTCCGCGTCGCTTCGCGCATTGACAACGACTATAAAAGGAACATTCCATGAAAACATCCACTTTTTGTCGCTTACGACTCGCTACGGTAGCTACCCTAATAAAATATGCTAGCTGCTAGGAAACACTGTCAATGTTAAAGCCTTGATATGTTATTATTATGCCGTAACTCAGCTTAAGGTGCGTTTAAACCAAAAGAGCATTCGCTATTCTAGCGCCCGTTCTAAGAAATCAACCAATCACGTTTTGTGTACCGATCGAATTTCGTAGAGTGGAAGGTTAGAACAGCGAATGCTCTTTTAGTTTAACCGCACCTTTACTAATTTAATTTCTCAAAAGTATTGAAAAGACAGTGTCGCTGACGACATGCTTTCATGGAATGCTCCAAAAACTGCTTTACTTTATCTTGACTCGATCTTAAAAACAACTTATGGATTATGTTCGTTGCACTGACGTTTGAGATTTAATGTCATTGATTTTTGTAATTACATAAGCATGTAAGTATACTTAAAATAATAACATGGTGTTGCGTATTTCTATCAACGCAGTGGTATATAGTTAAATCTTTTATTCATTTTATCAAATATTATGGTAAGTATCATGTTTAAAAATAACTCTAATGTTTAATAGGTATCTGCTCTATTTTGACAATTAACACAGATCTAACCGGCTTAAATGTCGTGCTGTAACTTATTTACAGCATGCCTCTGCATTTAATGGATCTGTTTAAAAAGGAACAATTACTATTATTTTCAATGTCCCAATATGTGACATTCAAACTTGTACTAAAGTGCCATCTATTGGGACTGCCAGCAAAACACCTGACACTTACTCGTTACTTAGTTGGATAATCATTAATACTTGTACATCTTAAAAGTTTCGAAAATAAGCTAAGAAAATAAGGGATAAAATATTTCACCGTAAATTAAATAGTCAGACTATTCTCGCTGTAGAAGCGAGACCATTTAATTTTATATGTATGTACTATGGTATTATCTACCGAACTGTAAGTCCAATTTTACTGCAACTACTTACAAAATATTTGAAGTTGACTGTATCTACACACAAAATAAAAAAATTAAAGATAGGGATTTATCAACACAAAATTCTATCTTCAAATTTAAATCAACACGAAAACCTTCCTTTTTCATTCGAAAAATAAATATGCAAAACGGCCACAACTTCGTAGTTTCCCTGCCCCGGGCAATCTGAAACTATTGTGCAACACAATTGAGTACTTTATTACGATGTTAGTGAGCTTTGACACGAATTTAAACCATAAAGAAAAATAATACACAAAATACTTACTCAATTCTCAGTTCTTTTGGAACGGGTTACAAAATTACCTTTAATTTTTTTTTGCAACATGTTTTGCGAATCATTCTTACCTCCTGATTGGTATTCTAATGATTAGCTTACTTAAAATTCAAAAAACAGACCGTTGAATGAGCTTACAAAATCGAAGTGCTAACACTGGTACCTTATTCATGAATTTGATTGACTTCAACTTTCATGATTATCACATTTTAAAGACCAACAATACCTGTCTGTGGTAGCATGCGACAAAGGCAACGTTATACTCTACACCAGGGATCGGAACCGGTTTCAAAATACCGGTTAATATTGTTCGTAAACAGTTTAAATTTCTGTTCTGTCATTAACCGATAATTAGCAATAACGTTTTCATAAAGAACGAATCAATTTCGGTTACCGGTATTTATGAAGAACAGAATTTATTTCGTTCCGTGAAACTTTATTGAACTGGTTAATAAGTGTCAAGTTTGTCAATTAATTTATTTATCTATAACAGCCACTTCAACCAGCAATACACTGATATCGCATGTTAAGACTCACCTTTTTATTGTGATTAAGTCATAAATCGGTATGTCAGACATTGACATTAATCAAATGCAATAGCTAATTATAAATTTCATTTCCGCAATCATGGGAAGAAAAAAAGAAAATAAAATTTATTCGATGTTTGCATACAATAAAGCATAGTCAGCCACAACCTGTATATTGTATATACAAAAAAAACTGAAAAAAATCTAAACTCGGTCTTGAACTTCCGTCCTTCGTATAAGGCCGGCTTTACACCTGTAAGTTAATTACGTAAATCTAGGGACGAAGCTATATGCAAGAATGAGATAGTGATAATATCTCATTCTTGCACAAAGCTTCGTCCAGTTTTTCGTAAGTTGTACTTACGTAAAATTTACAGGTATAAAGGCCGCCTAAAGTTACGAATTTAATAATCATAATCCGTTCTACTGGTGTCAGAAGTAGCGGAGAAGTGACATGAAATTTAAGTGAAATTTATTCGGTAACATTTTTCTCAGAAACGTTTCTTGTCAATTATGTAATTTTCAGAAGTATGTATGTGTAATATGTGAAATGTTTCAGAAATTGCCCATCGCTAAATACAATACAATACTTTGTGCAATGCTGACAGTCAGCGCCCTATTAGCGTTATTTCGGCACCAGTCACAGTTCTAGTGAGCCTGGGGTCCGCTTGGCAACCTAATCTTATGATTTAACGTAGCACTATTTTTTGTGGAAACGCCTTATTGAGATTAGAGACCGGGTTTCTCACGACGTTTTCCTTCACCATAAAGCTAGTTCTGAATATCAAATGACATTTCGTACATAAGTTCCAAAAATACTCATTGGTCGAACTGAGGTTTGAACCCAGAATCTTCCAGATTGAAAGACCAACGTCTGCTACCTACTACGACTAGTAGGTCACAACCGTTTACGGAATTACACAATGCTGAAAGTAAAAACATTTAAAACACTATCTCGGACACAAACTGTCGAATAACTTTTTTTTCCTGGTTGATACATAGGTAAGGAAATGATTTAATTCTCTATTTTAAAGCTAGTTTGGTCTCTGTACGTGAAAAATCATAAAGCGGGTCAATAACACCCAATGACCTTTAAAGAAAGACCTTAGAAGCTTCGGTAGCCTAGTCGTTCAAGCACTCGACTTTCAAACAGGCGGTGGTCGGTTCGATCACCGTCCGTACCACTGAGTTTTTCGGAATTTATGTATGGAATGTCATTTGATATTTATCGATAGCTTTTCGGTGAGGAAAAATATCATGAGGAAACCTGCATACCTACATCTGAGAAGAAATTCAAAAGGTGTATGTGAAGCCTCCAATCCGCACTGGGCCCGCGTGGAGACTTGCCCATACCCTCTTATGAGAGGAGGCCTGTGCTCAGCAGTGGGACGTACATAGGCTGATGATGATGATGATGACCTTTAAAGTAAAGTGTCCAATGCATATTAATGAATTCTTAAAACGATTTTTCTCGGTATCTAAATTATAAAACGCAAATATGGAAAAAGTTTGCCTACTACGACGATCGAACCCGGTACCTCCATATTCCTAGTCAAAACTCAGAGCCATCGTTGTATCTCTGACATTGACATCTCTGACGTAGAAACCGGTTAATTTCGTTCAACAAAAACAAAACCTGCTGAAGAACAGTTCTCTCATATTAACCGTTTAAAAACCGGTAACCGAAAACGAGAACACTATTATTTCGGTTTGACGTCTAGAGGCAAAACCGGTTTGGTTGAAAATACCGGTATCCGATCCCTGCTCTACACACGTCAGGATAATATTTAACGTAAGTTTACCGCGACCGATCAAGTGCAGTTTGTTTTTAAAATATCTATTACATTTTATTCATTAAATTTGATTAAAATTTAAAAAAATACTTCTAGTATTTCATCGAAATAAAGCCGAGATTAGTTGATTTAAAATTGAGCGTGCATACTAAGTACCTATAAAATGTATTTATGTACAACATAATTTATGCAGAACGTCTTTCACTGAATAAGCTTTCAACATGCCATATGACTCACGTTCCGAATACGTCCCAAACTTGCAAGAAGCCATCGGCAAATTATCACCCAATCTACCGTGTTAATGGTGGCCGATGACAGTCACCGCTGGTCAAATTACTCCTTTTTGGTCGGAAACTCTTTCTGTTTTTTTGTTTACCAGACAAGTGTAACATCGTTATAATCATCGTTATGTTAAAGCGATGAAATGATGGATAATAATTTACTTATGGAATCGTGGGGTTCCGTGGGATTTTTCATTACATGATTTAGTTCATCTTATTTCGTATAAACTTTATGAAATTTGCATCAGATTACTTTGCTTTCCATATATACTCGTAGTAATTTGAAAGTAAAAATCGTGAATAAGTTACAAGACATACGGACATACTACACGCATGATGAAAGAAAAATATGAAAATAATTCATATCAAGTTACTCAAGAAAGCCTTATCGCGGATACATAATAATACACAGATTTCGTTCCCAAACTTCCATTGTGTTTTTGTCTAATTAGCATAAACTATTATGAAAACTTGCCGTTTATTTTAGGTCCGATCATGCCCGTAAGCGCCCAAACCCGTCATTATGCGTCGTCGATTAATCTGTCCGATGATTATGCTTATGGTCATAATTGCTATAATCACTGTGATTATGGGGCGGTAGAATTAAGCATTGTTGAAGAACATACTTTCGCATCCGAATAAGTAGGTATGAATACTGTTATTATAAGGAAATTTCGAAAATAAGCGAATAGTAATTTAATTTGGTAACAAGATTCAAACCATGCCTTTTAGTACCTATGTATTCTATCATTTAAATTTTTATTTTGTAATATGACTATGATAGAAAGTACAAAGTTGGCGAAATATTTTTGACAGTACAATGTGTAGATGACAGCACAAATCTTTCTCGCTATACCAGAATCCCGAAAGGGATTCGGATAGGAGGCGGCTAGCACATATTGCTTGGCCCTTAGAGTAGGTATTTCCGAAGGCGCCAGCCTTACAACAGATTGCATATACCCGAGAAATTTGACTGGTGTCCGCTGAACCCGAGTGGCCAACTGGATGACTGGATTAGGCATGAGTCGCGAGAACTAAGGACGTGGGTTCCAATCCCACCTACGGCGTTACTGAACTAGTTAAGTATATTTGCTTTATTATATAACATATTATATTAGTTCAATAACTAATCGTTAACTGTCTAAATAATCATATTTTTTTTAAATAAACAGGAAAAATAAACTTTGAACTATCAAAAACTTTGAACTATCAAAAACTTTGAACTATCAAAGTTTATTTTAAGATGTACTAACATCTTGTCAAATCAGACGTCAGTTGTCTAAGTGTAACTCATGTATTGATGAACACGGCAAGCCATTCATTGCTCACGCTCCAGGCAGCCGTCAGCCGACTGCGTCCACTCGACTGGCAATGGATGTGCGACAGCCCGTAAATCTAGCAGGATTTGATGAGGATTGATTACGCTGTAGTATCTTAGTTATGTTTAGAGTTAGGTATAATTACAAAAAATCCCCCCCCCCGGTGCCCTGGTTATGGTAGCGGCCAGGGTGCTAGCGGGGTCAGGGGTGCTAAGAATCTCCGGCAAAGATCCGGCTACCACCACCGACGACCTCTGGCCCTGGCAACTTATAACACACGTACACTGCGGACCGACGAAAAGTTAGTGGAACTGGAGGAAGGATTGAGCAAGTTGCGTTGGGACATTGTGGGATTGTCAGAAGTCCGAAGAGAGGGCGAGGACACGATAATCCTAAAGTCCGGCAACTTGCTCTATTTCCGGGAGGGCGACCAACAGTCCCAGGGAGGTGTCGGGTTCATCGTCCACAAGTCCCTCGTAAACAACGTGGTGAAGATCGAGAGTGTGTCGGCTAGGGTGGCGTACCTTATACTCAGAGTATCTGAGAGATACTCGCTGAAGGTCATACAGGTGTACGCGCCGACTTCGACACACTCCGACGACGAGGTGGAGGCTATGTATGATGATATCTCAAAAGCCATGCATAGCTCCAGAACCTACTTCACCGTTGTTATGGGGGACTTCAACGCGAAACTGGGCAAGAGAGATGGTGACGAACT
>JALPQI010010294.1:0-50611 GCA_025490895.1 Thaumatotibia leucotreta | reverse complement strand
TGTAGTAGAAGTACAGTAGTATCTACAAGTATTTGGGTTAGCGTACCGGGGGTACAGTGAAATGCAAGGGGTGCTGTTTTTTGTCAAAACTGAATTAAATTTATTTCTTATTTATCAGAATTTGGCAAAAAGTAATTCGAATAATTCTTCCGACTTTTGTGTGTAATCAAGATTACAAAGTACCTACGCCTGCCATAGTATTTTACAGAAGTAATCAGATTACTTTTTGTCCAACTGTGTTATTCACCACCATTATAAAATTTTAAGATGGCTCTAATTTTTCTGTCATGAAAGAAGTATCGACGTAAAAAAGGCTATAAACCTCTGAAATATACTTTGACTTTCTAATAAATCTAGTTACTTGTACGTTAGCATGATACAATTTTTTTTCTATTGTTTTGTTATATTGGTTTGTTATTTACAATCTCTGTTTGTCCACAGTTCTATGCAGCAACAGGGTGAGCCAAATGACAAAAACCTACAATGACATCGAAGCAGTAACACGGCTCTTGGAAGAAGTAAGTACCCATTGTTTTCTTGCTCTTTACATGCTGTAATTGTTATGTGTACCCATGCATGCTGGACAGGTACTAGGTAGTATCAGTTTTTCTCTTATCGATTGAGTTTCAAGATTATGTTACAGGACACTATTTCCATCATAATATAAAACAAATATACATGGGACATTCGTACACAAATCGACCTAGTGACCGACCGACCTTGTCTTGTGGAGTAGCAACGATATACATAAATAAATAGAAAATAACCAGGACTGAGAAACAAATATATTTTTGTTAAATACACTAAAAGTTGACCTGAATGCCCTATCACTACCGACCGAGCCACGGAGGCTGTCAATAAGTAGGGAATATTTTTTGTCGGTCAATCTGTCGGTAACATTCGATTCAAAAAGTGCGAGGTAGGATAATTAAAGAAAATCCAAAGCCTTCGTTTTTCAACATAGCAACTAGTTGTTATCAATCTTGTGAATTGAGGAAATAATGGGATCCTAATTGAAACGAGTTTTCTGCTGATACTAGAAACTTAAGTTTCAACATTACGTGAACAGGGCTGTAATTTGTAGGTATACATATTTTTAAGAACACTCACGTTTATCCTATCTTCTAATATCATGCAGTTTGACGTGTCAAATTGCGATTAATGGCAATTTGATAATTATCAGGCAATTATAGCGATATAGACGCAGCAATCATTTATGCGATTAAAGAATGCCCTGTAGGTAGTGTGCAACGTAACCGCAAAAATTTAATGTACCTACTATCTATGGCGTATGTAGCACAATTTTAGTCAAACGTCATATGCCGTCTTTGGCGATCTAATTGTTAAGCTATTTCACAACGTAACACGGCAAAGACATTTTAAGTTTTATACATTTAAATAGGCGGAGGTAGAAAAATTACTTGGACTTGTTTTTTCCGTGTAATTCTACGATTTCATGACATGGCCGCATGGCTTAAGACTGCGTTTCCACCAGAGATGTGCGAGGATGTGTTTCCATACAAATGACACCTATTAATGACTCGAGCAAGGTGTCATTTGTATGGAAACACGTCCCCGCACATCTCTGGTGGAAACGCAGTCTAATGGGTGTCTGTGGAAAACTAACCTATTTTAAAATAACCTAGAAAATTGGTGAAATTGCAAAACCGCAATGTTATTTTTATTACATTGGAATGCCATTGGCATTGAGATCTGTACGCAATGTGGCTATATCGAGAAATTCATAATGAAGTGAATCATTGCGACGTGCTTATAATCCGATAAATTACCAGATACCCCCCAGAGGGCGAGTAATTTATTCAGCACGCAGCTAAATAGTGCAGCAAAACGGTTAGATCTAGATTTGGTGCACGAGCTGCAACAAAAATTGCTTAATTTGCTATTCAATGTGAATTTCCTAATTGACGGTGAATACTTGGAAAATCATCCGCGCACTATAGTCGGACCACATTTATTCTTGCCTGTAACAAATAAACTGTCAAAATCACTTTCTGTGTGACGGTTTATATAAGATACTGCGGTCCGACTTTACCTCTTTGACATATATATTCTGTGATCCAAGATCTTGATCTTGATATCGTCGGCTGACAAGCAAAACTCACTATAAAAACTGTCACTACTCTTAACAACCTCTTATGTCATTATTGACTCAGAACTCAGATACGAGCTTTATTTCAAGTAGGTAGGTATTTGTTACTTTGTGTACTTGACTGACTTTGCTTGTCACCCGACGATATGCTCTATAAACTTTCTAAAAACGTTCAAGTAAATATGCTCTGAAACAGCAGCATTTTAGGGGTTCATTAACCTCATTCCTCTCTTCCACTCACATGTATATCCAT
Source organism: Thaumatotibia leucotreta (assembly GCA_025490895.1). Classification (NCBI taxonomy): domain Eukaryota; kingdom Metazoa; phylum Arthropoda; class Insecta; order Lepidoptera; family Tortricidae; genus Thaumatotibia; species Thaumatotibia leucotreta. Next base: position 48,248 of record JALPQI010010294.1, on the reverse strand, counting down.
TGTTACAGAAAGAGAAAGACTTAGAGTTGACGGCTCGCATCGGAAAGGAGTTGCTGGCCACAAATGGCGTGCTAGAAGCGCGAGTCAACTCTCTCGAGGGCGAGCTACGGAGCGCCCGAGACCACATCACACAACTGAGGCACGACCTCACTGCAAAGACTGATTTACTGCAGGTAATATAATAGACAATAGTACATTACTATAGAGGACGGGAAACAAAGACTTACAGGCCAAGTAGATATATCTGGCCGAAGGAACTGAGGCCAGATAGGGATACGCGGCCTGTAACCCTGTTTCTCGCCGAGATTTGTATAGTGCTTTTCTGAAACTTGCCATGATATAAAACGACCTGATTGCGCCGAACCATACTATTTCATTTGTAAATATACCAATAGTACAGTATTGTAAAACATTAAAAAAAACATTCGCGCCTAACTTTTTTAAATCTGTTTGAGGTATCCTTTTACCTGGTGGTATAGACATTAGTTCTTGGGTTATTTTTTTTTTCTGTGGCTGAATGTCAAGACCTAGTGTCACAATTTGACGTTTCAAAACAAAAGACAGTTTGTTTGCAGTCCTAGGTGTGAAATAAATACATGAAATCTCTTTACATGTCATCTTAGGATATGACACCAGATACATAGTATTTCCGGGTTTAAGGTGGAATGTCACGGTCAGTTAGGCACTACAACGCCAATAGATGGCGTTATAGTGCATAGGTGGCGCGAATTCTACGTATTTTTATATTTTATGTATGATAATAGATATATTTTTAATAAGTAATATGTTTGCCGCAAATAAACTGCTGTTTCTAATGTGGCCAACTAAATTTCAGGTGAGGTTTAATTTATAAAATAAGTTTATTTGAATAAAAACGAAACGCTGCCGCGGCTGCGCAGTATGCACACACACATTCAAACCCTTATTCGTTTACGAAACCGATTGCTTATTTCGGAACGTGTATTGAACTTGGATTAGGCTAGGTGGATGACCGTCTGACGCACATTCATTAGGACCAAGGTTCAAATCTCGTAATTTCAATATATTTTTTACTTTACATTACATGACTTTTTATTTTTTTTAGTGATACTTTACCTATAATTACATTTTTTTCAGTAATAAATAAATAATCTGTGGCCTATCCCACAAAACTTTACAAGCGTATAATTCTACAAAATTGTATAAATTCGAAAACAAATAATTGTCAATTTTGTACATTTGTATGCTTGTAAAGTTTTGTGGTATTGGTCCCTGAACTACCAACCTAGGTTTAATTTTGGTGACCTTATATATTTACTCACCAAAAACGTTTTCAGGTGATGTTATGGCATCCAGTTCCGGTATTTTTTGCATGGTCAATCTGAAATAGCCTATACTACTAAAAAACGGGCCTGGATGTCCTAACCTAACAGGAGTCCAATCAGATTGGGACGGAATCTATTCGATGACTTCAGTCAGATAAGTTTTAGATATTTCTAGTCACTTTAATTATTAGATTCCTTCCCATTCTAATCACGTGCGGAATACATAGATAAAGAAAACATCAATTTATAAATTCAGTGTTTTATTTACACAATATCATATTATTTTTATTAATTATTTTACGTTTTTTTTTTATTTTCTATTTTACGTTTTTCTGGTTTTATACATGGATATAGGAAGATTGCTTGACGTTGTGCGTGTTGCTTGGAAGTGAGCCGGACGCATCTACACATATTGTGACACCTGCAGTTGGCCCTGGATCTGAAATCAGAATACTCATCGTCAAAATGGTGTATGATGAATTGATGATTACTGGAATAAAAAATACATTTCAGCTTTGTCTAGTTAGGTGGTGGTGAACTTGACTGCGAAGTTAGGGAGGGAACCTGGGTTCAAAACAGGTTCAGTGAGTATCTACAAAATGGTTATATTTTTAAAAGTTCAAGGCCTGGAACTCATTATCCCTCGGGAAACTAAAGTTTCCGGTATTTATGTAAAAAAAAAATTATTCTTATAATATAATATAATTATATTACTATTTATCTACATGTCAAGTTTCCTTATTCCAATCCGATGAGCAGGCCTGCTACCGCGAACATCGAAGTTCGCAAATTGCGGGGATTTGTCTCTGTCACTCCAACGAAGGCGTCATTAGAGTGACAGAGAAAAATCCCCGAAATTTGCGAACTTCGATGTTCGCGGTAGCAGGCCTGTTGTTGCGAAAACAATAAACATCGAAACATTTTTGTTATAAAAATAGTTGAAATATTTAATAAAAAAAACTGTTTGAATACTGGGAAGAAAGATATCCAGCAAGTCAGCCTCTACAGAACTTACCTTTTGATTTCTCCGTAATATAGTATCATTTCTCCAAGGCTTCGCTTACAAGTTTTTTTCAGGCCCGAGTATCGGTGGTTTTTATAGCCTTTCCGGGACGTTTGTGGCTACATAATATACAAACGTATAATAAATCCTCATGAAAATCACTGCACGCTATGAGATATTTCAAACAATCGTAGGCAATTTAGCGTCAATTCGGATTTGTAGGTATAAACAAATGGTAAACGATAAAGTACTGCCGGTGACTTAGAATCAGTGACGTTTGAATTTAGTGTTGCCTTGCCAAATAGGATTTACGTTCAGTTCCACGAGACTATCATTTAGTACGCACATCTATTATAAAAACATAAGAAATCCATCCTGTAGTATAGGTATAAATGTAACTAGTATGTATAGGTATATTTTCTATAATAAAAGGTCTTTCGTTCGGCTTTTGCGTGGGGATATGGCCTATATGGCAACATTAGCAACGCTTGCGTTTGATATTGTTATTGTTGAAAAATAAATATCATGCGAAATGCGTTAGGGCAGAGCGGCAACGTAGCATTTTCAGCCAACTGGCAACGTCGCCTTCCAACGCACACACCGAACGTACGATTGGTGTATGACACTGTCGTCGTTCACCCACATATTGACAAATCTTTACTAAAATAAAGTACTAATTTAAGCTATTATTCGATCCTTCATATTACAGAAACATAATTTGCCGCAAACAAATATAAAAATGATTGTCGATTTAAGTGATTTCATTGTAAAACTATGCTCCGTTTACCCATATTTGAATAAATACATTAGTATGAAAAACGAACCACCTTAATTTAAAGTAAGTAACATCAACATTCCGTAGCAAGTTTGAGAAAAATATATAATGTATTAGTAGCCGAGTGCTGACGGCAGTAAGAATACATTTATCACTCTAACTCTTCCCCAACGCACGGCAAGACGTATTATGGGTAGCAGGGATCGGATAGCGGTTTTTGCTCCATACAAAAGAACGGTTCGAATTCCGTTCTTTTTCGTTCTTCGGTTTATATTTTTTTTGTTTATGGAGTAATTCAAAAATATGATGTTAATAGTTAATGTTAATGTTGAATACTACATAAAGAGTGTAAAACATTTTAAAATATTGAGCTATTTCGAGGTTTTTCTAAAAAACCGGTTCCGATCCCTGATGGGTAGGCTCCCCACAAAGTCATGACCTGGTGGTGGTCGCAGGTGTCCGCTGGATGCGAATGGTGCAGGACCGGTAATTGGGGCAATCTTTAGGAGAGGCTTATGTCCAGAACTTGATGTCTTAGGTCTGATATGATAACCCTTCCCGTAGATGTAAGAGCCGACTAAGGGATTGAAGTGTCACTGGCTATTCATTTATTGGAGATTGAATCATGATTTGTAGTAGCATCAACATAGTGGAATGAAAACGACACACTCAATCCGCTTGCCCAGCGTAGCGTTATGGGAATGCACATGTAGGTTGGTAGTAGGTAGGACAGGCCTATATCCAGGACTGAGATAGGCTGAAGGCCGAGTGTAGGTAATAACTTATAAACAACGTCTCGATCGCGTCTACGTTTTCATCGTCAATTTCATACAAATGACGATGAAAACGTAGACGCGATCGAGACGTTTTTTTATAAGTTATTACCTACAATCGGCCTTCAGATGATGTGTGATACTGTGTAATAAGTCGGCGTGTCCGGTTTCTGTTTTATAAACAAAGTGTGAAAATGAAATACAGTTAAAACTGCGTTAAATCAGCCTGTTAAATTTAGTTTCTATAATATTTATGATTTGCCGTCGTCGCACCCTACACAATCTGAAATTACATAGAGGTAGGTAGACTCATTATGTGTCGTGCGCGCCCTACCCTAACACGCTTACTCATTTAAGGTGTATTACTATCAATTAATATAATAATTTCCAGAGTTCAGGCAAGGCACATGATTAAATCATATTTTGTTTTATTGTTTAATGAGTATCAAAATCTTCGCGTGTAGTTTACAAACATTCAAATTTTACCTATGAACTGGTTGTAATTGTGTTTTCAAAGGTAATTGTATCTCATTCTCATTAGTACCGAATAAACTATTAAGAAGCTTTGTGCTGTTTCTATGGAACGGTAGATGTCAGGCTGAGCAGATGACATAGTTCCAGTGTTGTAATTTTCGTGTATTCTTCGCACGACTTTAACAATTGTTTAGCATTGGTCTCTTTTTATAATCTGGGTTTAGAATGACTTCCGTAGAACTAACACGTTGCGTGTGTTGGCTGCATTGTAATTATTGATCGGGCAATTCCGTAGTTAGGAAACACGTAATTAAGTTATTATAAGATAGTCACGAAGAAATCGATTATAGTTTGTTATTTTGTTTACAGTGTTTTTATATATTCTGTGAAATGAAATTGAACATATCATAATGTAAAGGAGCAAGGGTAGAAGTATTATATAACTAGTACAGTCAGCATCAAATACTTTGTAGTAGTCAAAGTGGCTAAATAATTCGATTCACTATGCTAATTACAATATACAGGGTTATCAATTCAAATCGGTCAGTACGGAGGTTTTGGAAACCATAACAGATCAGAATCAGAATGCAGTTTTTCTTTTTAATAGAATCGTACTCATGGTTCCTAAGACAAGAATTCGTTATGGTGACACCGCTATATACTGACCCGTTTGGATTGATCACCCTTTATATGGTGTACTGTACTGAGTATTTGGCTGCTACGAAGTATTTGACACGGACTGTAAGTGTATTTATTATGATGTAAAAAAATATATCACAGTTAGGTAATTGTGCAGGCTTGCACTTGATGAATAAATGTATAGTTATTAAATTTAGACGGTATATTGCCATGAAGGGTACGATGGACAGAACCAAAGCTTAGGTCCTATAGGTAAAAAATAATCTTAATTAGATTACGGTCTGATTACAATGATTAATTATGCCCCGAACCGGATCGGCATAGGTACTTTTCACTCGTTTTCTTATCTACCACACGTTTTATGCTTATATGTGTCGAACATTTTGTTTATTTACGTTACTTTTAATGAATAAAGCAAACATGCTATAGAAAACTATTACTTTTTTATGGATTGCAATTAGGTACCCTAGTCTAGTACACCTAACTGTAACGTAAACTTTTATTGTATAACTGTAATTCAACAATACCGCTCGTAATCATTATTTTTCTCTCGCTATTAAAAATATTAAATTATTATTGTCTAAACTGTAGTCTCAGACAGAGCGTAAATGAAAGAATCAATGGTCGCCATCGCGGCCCTTTTTGATGTGTCTTTACTATTTCTCACGACAACATACCAAAGTATATAAACAATGGCATTAAAACATTAGAATTGAAACAATATACGATATAAAGGGTAACGACATTGTGGGAAGGGAGCATGGGTGTGAGACAAGTGAATGGAAGCACTTACCTAAAAACACGATGAAGGTTGTATAGTTGTATTTTACAATTTTTTTACAAATTATAATTTGATAATTATCTCATCATTGACCCATTCTCTTTATTTAAAATTCGTACGTGTCCATGCAGGCATAGACTTTGTTCACGCTTTGATTCAAATTGTTAGTTCTGATCTTTATGACATGTTATAGCATTGACAATAAATATATTATCTTTTCTTATCTTAAATATAAAAAAAATATTACATGTCTACTTATAAATATGTATGTAATTAAATAATTTCACTTTTTGACCCATTACCTGATCATGTTTTATGACGTTCGACATTATATCGGTTTAAAAATATCATTTCTTCTACCTGCATTCCTTGTTATAGTTTATGGATGTTTTTGAACTAGCAATACAATGCGGGGAAAGAATGCATTCACAATTGGAATGTTTACATAGCTGGCCTTCTGTTTAGAAAGTATGTCTTCCTAGCAATTGTATGAAGAGCGTCAATCTAACGAATACCTACATATTTTATTTGACTTCTAGGTTATTGTATTGCTTTACCAAATTATTAAAAATAACCCTCCTGTAATGTATTTCATTGCTTGGAATGATATTTATGATAAGTGATTATGATTACGACACTATTATTGCTAGCATTAATTGATAAAATACGTCTAGGTTTTGTGCTGTGCGCCATATATTGCAGCTTGATTGTTCTAACTATATCTGCCCTACTTTTCTGGACCGCAGTGCAGTAATTTTATACCTACACCGTATAGGCTTGTTTTACTCTGTCGACCAGTCACAAATACACTGTTTGAAACGAAAATTGAACGACCATTCTCGTTCAGTCATCTGCATTTAGACATCTCCATTGCGTCGTTTGTCCTGTTCATCGACGGGTTCTGCTTAAACATTGTAGAAATTGCGTCCGTATTCGATTTTAGCCCATAAACGTACAATCGTGATGTGTTCAACTGAATTCTTGGGGTTGGTCAAAAGTAAGAACAGGTTGTACACACTCATACTTGTTTTACAAGTGATTAACGACAGGTCACTCGATAGTAGCGCTGTAAAATTTGCCATATTCGAATCGATTTATACATCGATGATAAAATGTTACGCCTCGTAACTTAGCAAGCCGGTAAGTATTGTTTGTCCCATTCTATCTTATAGATCTTATATTGATAAGACCGAAAGGGGAAAATCATCATCATCAGCAGAATTTCAGCCATAAGACGTCCACTACTGAACATAGGCTTCCCCTTTCGACCTCCACATACACCGGTTGGAAGTGACGTCTGTCATTCTTGTGGGTGGACGTCCACAGTCGTCTCCACTCCCGTACTTTCCGACCCCATGGACCATCTACTCTTAGTGCAATGTGGCCTGCTCATGGTCACTTTAGCCAGTTCAGAAAGGGACATATAATACCTACTTATCGACTTGCTAAGTTACGAGCTAATAAATAAGTGGGATAGGCGTTAGCAAATTATGTTTTTGGTACAGATGGTGCCTTTTTTAGGCTCTAGTGCGAGAAGTGGGTCATTATACGTCAGGTCCAAAACTTCGGAGGGCCATCTGTACTAAAAAACGTAGTACGAGACACGTGCAAAACTCCCCATCGATCGTGTTTTAAAACATCGCCACTTGTTTCGAACGTTTTCATGTTTTTCGCACTCGTGTCGTAATGTACTATTTTAGAGTTGTAAATACCTAAAAACCAACCTTTTGCCCACAGATTCTAACAAATGATACAGAGGAGGGCTCGACCCCGTCTGAGCAGGAAGCGGCTCAGGAGGCGGCGCTGCGCAAGCGCACCGGCGCACTGGAGCGCGAGAACCGAGCGCTGCGCGACGAGGCCGCGCGGCTCGCCGCCGGCGCCGACCAGTGCGAGCTGGCCGAGCGGCAGCTGCTGCGGGACATCGCGCAGCAACTTGGTGAGCATCTGTCTGTTGTACTCATAGCTTGTGCCAACAAGAGTGACGGAGATAGCGCACTGGAGCGCGAGAACCGAGCGCTGCGCGACGAGGCCGCGCGGCTCGCCGCCGGCGCCGACCAGTGCGAGCTGGCCGAGCGGCAGCTGCTGCGGGACATCGCGCAGCAACTTGGTGAGCATCTGTCTGTTGTACTCGTAGCTTGTGCCAACAAGAGTGACGGAGATAGCGCACTGGAGCGCGACGAGGCCGCGCGGCTCGCCGCCGGCGCCGACCAGTGCGAGCTGGCCGAGCGGCAGGAGCACTATTGCATAAATATGCAATAGTGTTGAAATCTCTTCAAAGGAAGGGGAGGGAAAAAGGGTGGGGTAGCTTTATTCAAGTCAAAGTATTTATTTAAATTGAGCGCAGTATATGAAGATCTTACATGGCATTTGTTCATTATTTTCAACTTGAGTACAGGTGTGCAAACATTTTGAGGGAGACAATAATTACCAACACAAAAATAATATAGGTAATTATAACACAAGATAATAAAAAATACTATGATAAAAGAACAAGTATTATCAAACTATTTCATTATCTTGTCGTCGTACCCTTCAATTGGCAAATATTAAAAACCTGCGTTCTAGACTCCTCGCCGTTGTGCAGAGTTAAATTGTTATTTAGCAAAAGTGGGTCGAAAAATATGTGCATTAAAGATACAGTGCCAAGTAATTTTGTAATTCTATGAGAAAAACTATCCAATAACACAAAAGACCTTTAAAGTACAGTTATTAACTCATTTTTAAGGTTCTATTACATTTAATTAGTATAATTCGTCGTAGTTCGCACGTTTCAACAAGATTGGAATTACGAATTTTCTGATAATACCTATATTTTCATAATCTTAATGCGGTAATTCGTGATAAAATTATATTTCTGCATTTTTATCTTGCCCTCAATATTTTTATGGAGCTCGCAGGGATCCATTGTTGTTTTACAAGTAACGTTGCTCGAAGGACTAAATACGTACTTAAATCTTATCTTATATCGATATCTTTATTACTTCTGTTCTAAAATAGCTGTACGGTTATCCGTTGTGTAAACACGATCAAGTGGGAAGCTATAGTTTAATGACAAGTTTGTTTTCGCACTCGGTTCAATAACCTTCATGATTGGTATGTACTATCGTCTGTAGTGACTTTAATTCGATGTTTCAAATGTCATGATACTGAAATCGTAACATAAATACCGATAATATTTGCACTATCAATGTTTAAATACCAACTTTGTAGACTAGATCTTGTAGATTAGATAAAAATGTAATAGAATGTGTGTAAGTGTAAACTTCAAGTACCTAATTTCTGTAAATAATGGTTGTAAATGAGTTGATCAACTTCTTTTTGTTATTTGCTTCTATCAATAAAAGACAGCAGCAATGAAACTTCAAACAACCTCTTGAATTATCAGGCCAGAAAATAATCAAAGTGTGAGAAGATAAGTTGATTAACTTGAATTTATTTATTAATAAGGGATGTACCGGCAAACAACTGTAAATTTCAAATTATCAAATCTGGGCAATATAGTTAGTTAGTTGTAATTTATGGCATGAAAAAAGTGGCAAAGTAGCTACTCGCAATTTCTTTTCAATGTCCAAAGCCAGAAATTATAATGGGCATGATGACTGGCAAGTCAAATCAGCATCTTTTTTCGAACTGTCAAAACGATCACCACTATGGAATTTTATATGAAATACTCAAAAGTGACGTCACGTTTGAGTACTGCCAAATGACCTACTCTTTTAAGTTCTTTTCAATTTATTAAATAGAAGTTCTGTACAAAAATTACTGCAATCTACGTCTTAGTAATAATTTCTTCGTGTATTATGTCGTGCATAATGTGAAATAATTTATTTGAACTACAGTCATCATCCCTATTGCTGTGACCTGATTTTTGTATTTGCAATTTTTTTGGTACACCCCTTACACAAACCAGTTTGTAGATGGTTAACGATATTTTTTCACGACTGACTCGATTAAGTAGATGCATCACAAGTTGTAAATCTCGAATTGATTGTTGAAGCTTACACCGTTCGAAGCAAAAGATACTGGAAGACCAAAGAGAAGATTACAGACTTGGTGGCACAAGGTGGCCTTGCAGCGTGTTTTCATTAAGGTTTGCACCCTGTCAGACCATACTTGTTCTAACTTGTCTAATTTCATCAATTGGAAGAAAGAAGTCAAGAAGCCTATGAAGATAACTTTTCTGTATACCGTCTCATGCATTTAAACATGTGTAAGAAAGAGTACTTAATTGATAAATTAAGCGGCAATTTAAGCTAGTTTAAGATGGCATTTGTTTCGGAAAAATGATTACGCTTGCATGTACATTTACTATGTAATACATAGGTATTTTAATGTGGCAAAATAATTATACCATATTTTGTTCTAGATATGGCGATAAATATTCATAAAATGGAATTGATTACTAATATTCGATAACATTTTTGTAAATACAACAATTATATCGTATTAGAGATTTGTGAGTGCCTTTTAAGTAAAATGTCCCACTTTGTCGCTAACCATAAGTTGGGATTAGGGCGGAATTAGCTTGTATTTTTATATGAATTATCTGTCTCAACTCAGGTGTCCTGGTTAACGACAATATAGGACGTTTTACTAAAAAGGATCAGAACCCACATACATTTATTGAAATTGATAAATGATAACTATGCTTCATATTTTATCCTGTGGTTCAACAACTCTACGTTCTCCGCAAGAGCGTAGTGTTTTGTGCGAGTTTCTTCCCGGTTTCTATTAAATTTGCCAGGCATGTAGATCTTTCTCCTATGTTTTTATGACTGAGTTAGATAGATCAATATTTTATGCATGTATGTTTCTGTTAACAGCAAGTGCGAACTCGGAGGCTGGTGTCCTGGGCTCGGAGTTGTCCGAGGAACGGCAGCGTTCTGCGGAGTTGCAGCAGCAATTTGATTCCGTCAGCGCAAGGCTCGCTACTACGGAGAAGAATCTACAACAGGTATCGAATTATTATCAATATTGTATTCCTGCTTTTACTTTTCCTACGGTGTCGGAGTCATGTGCGTAAGAACCCATCCTCAACGGACATCGTTGGCTGACAAACAAAACTCACTATAAAAACTGTTACTACTCTTAGCAAACTCTTATGTCATTATTGAATCAGAACTGAGATACGAGCTTTATTTCAAGTAGGTATTTGTTACTTAGTGAGTTTTGCTGGTCAACCGACGATATATAGTTGTTGGCCGCGCGGGGATAGCAGTAAGATTACTTTTGTCACCACCCCAACTACCCGATAGTCGACTAAGAGATTGAGTAATTGACCATTCATTTACTGAAAATTTATATCAGGCTGGAGCGTCATTATAGTGGACTGGTCACACTACTGCGATTGCCAAGTTGCCAACCTTTCCTTGCAGACATACCATCCTAATGCTTTCATACGTACAGGAGAGGCCTATGTCTGGCAGCGAACTGAACAGATGATGTGATGTGACCTAGATGTCAAATTTTGTGCTAATGTTTATTCACGTTTGAAAGAACATAGGAACATGTGAACCACAAAATATCAATCTCATATTTTGAGTAGCTTTACCTTCTAATCTAGAACGAACGAGATATGACCGGAGAAGTCATATAAAGCCCGGATGAGTTTTCATATTTATTTATAAGAATAGTCCTTGACTAAAGCCGATTTAGCGATAAAGTGTGGTTGAGGTTATTCGATTAGACGGCGTCTAGACATTGCGCAGTTTATTTCGGCCCTTTATTGCCTCATGAAAACGAGTTTCTTATGGTTCTTGAGATAGTCTATTAAAAAGAAATGCATTAGAAGGATTAACATTAAGCTATAAAACGCGTATTAGAGCACCCGACAAAATGTTGCGTTTCGAATATTTTAATCGCACCAAATTTGCTTGGTTATATTGTACCTTATTACGTTGCTGTAAGGTTCGCAAATGAACGCTGATCGATGGTGACACGTGACGAGTTAAACTTTTTTTAAACCTGAGAAAGCTATTTATATAACATCATTTCATTATTAGCTCCATTAGAGCGTTCTCGATATAATATTCCACTTTGATGTATTAGACCACTAAAATATAGATCACATAATTCGAGCAGATAAACTACTCGCGTTTAAAACGCACAAATTTTAATACATTTCTTTATTTATAAATTACTCGTAAGTATTATATGCCTTTGTTTAGGTTTTCTGGAAGATAACACTTTAGCAATAAGATCTCCTACCTATTTTTTTTCTTTTGTTTCGTCTTTTGTATCGAATAGTGCACAATATTATATTCTACATTCTTATTTAATTTAAGTTTTGTCAAATTTCGCCGTTATTATCTATAATTATTCTTGTGGACAAAAATAAATTTTAACGCTAACTCTGTTGCATAGATAATCTGCGAGTACGGGTTTTAACCCTTTATAAGGCAGAGGGAATTTCTTTCCCACCATGTTTCAACATTGTGTCAAAGTGTCCGCCCATTAAAGGGTTAAGGTCGACCAAACGTTAAAAAAGGTATAATCCATGCGCTACAATCACCAAATTTATGCCAATAGCTAATATCAATGGACCATGCATGGTGGTAGTACACGTAATTCGTAAACGCGTTATTTAAGATCATAACTGTCAATTCATTTTCTAATCTATGGCTAACTATATTACCTACTGAAATCTGAGTATCCGGTTGTCGGTTCGTTCTAACAAGGGTTATAAATGGGGACACAGACCCGACAGTGAGTAATGATCGTCGTTTCGTCCACAGATAACTGCAGAGCACCAGCACACGTTACGGATATTAGAAATAACTAAAGATAACCAAAATGCTTTGGCGGCAGAATTGGCGGATACGAAGGTAAGTTGATAATCATTTAAATTCAAATTATACGTGATTATTGATGCCTTTAATGGTTATACTAAATACGCGATAAGCCTCATTTGTACGTGTACGCTTATCATTTGTTTATTCGGGCCTCATGTACTTTTTGATTGCATTTTCATGCAGTGATACCGATAAAACTAATCAAACGTACTTCAGTATTACTTCGGTCATTTGGAGTAATAAGCCAGAACATAACATAATTTTTGTAATTTGTGATATTTGAATAAAATCACAGAGCCTTTTGGCTATGGCATCACCTGTTCTTTAGAAGACATTGGAACGGATACGTAAACTGTGTCACTCATTGTCCGTTAGTAAATTATAACTAGATAGGTATTCCCTTGGAGATATACCTTAAAGATTTTCTCGAGTTTGCTGCTGTACTTATAAATAATGTCATAATGCATTGACTGCTAAAACAGTAGGAGAATGTTTAATTTTTTGCTACATATGTAATTCGATCTTAACGTGACATTACCATTTCTGCTTGGACGGAAAAATATACAACTTCCAATCAATTAAGATCAGGATTTCAGATATATATTTTTGCCTTTATCGTCTGTGTCGTGAATGATTTTTGCTGGAGGACCTCGTGCAGGGTCCGCCCGGATAGCTTACCACCGTCTTACCCCTTAACCTGCCGCTAAATAGTTAGTAGGTACTGTGTTCCGGTTTGGGGGTAAGTTAGCCGGTGTAATTACTGGTATAGATAGAGGCAATCCATCTAAGTCCTCACGGTAGGCAGCGCATAGGCGATTTTTTGGTCACTATATGTCTATGGGCCTCAGTTCCTGCTTTCCATCAGGTGGGCTGAGAACTCAGTTGTCTACCTTCGTGAGGTAAATAAAACGTTAACCTGCGATGCACATGCTCCGACAACGCAATTACAAGCATTACATTTTAATTAGTATGTTCTAATAAGTACTACTAAAGCTAACCCAGAAAGCGACCCAGAAAGGAAACAAAATGTATAATTAATGAATTGAAATCCTTAATGATTAATGATAATAGTAATATCAAATAATTACCAATTTAATGTAAATGTATTAATTTTAATGATAAATATAGGTAGTTTGTATTTCTAAACATAATTTGCATGTCGGATGACGACAGGATACCTACTTCTGAAACCGTGTTGTACCTACTATCTGTACTTGTATATCTGTGTGTCCTTAGCAAATAAAATATCTTTATCTTTATATTATAACCCTTTTAGGTTTATTCTATTATCAACGTCAAGTTCCATAACTGTCTATAATTAAGTAGAACCTTGTGAACTGAGTGTCATACGCGGTGTCAGTACGTTAATTGCTCATAATATTAAATTACCCTAGGTGTGTCCTAGATAAGAGACAATGGCACTCAGCCGTGAATACGCGCAATCAGGGAGCGGCCTTACAAAGGCTCTATAATTATGATGTTTCACCTACAGACTACGGGTATGTGAAGCGTTTACGGAGTGTGTGTTTACCACGCTAAAATAGACGTCATACATATACTGGTTGTGAAATTATCGTGAGACATGTAGGTTGATTTTTGAGCTTACAGGCTCACAGACTTAATTTAAGAAGGCTTATTCTGATTGATGAACTTTTACAGTCAGACTAACATCCTAATCGAAAAAAAAGGTTGTCGCATACATTGCATCCACTAAATCTCGGGAGTTTGTATGGAACAATTGTTTTGTACTTCTCACGTGAACTTTTCGTGTAGGTACTTTTAATAATGTAGTCAAAGTTCATCATGACTTCAGAATTAAACCTTTAATTTGACCAATAAAAATCACGTTTTAACATAAAAATATATATCTAAACGATTCATGTATTTTTAGGGTGAAGACGCATATATCGGCATACGTCGCCGTTTAGTATGATACGCGTAAGCATGATGTATGAGCGCGAAAAGCTGAACGCTCTCGGTTACTAAACGATCATTATGGAAAATACGCACGCATGCTAATAATGTCTTAGCCCTTACGATCCAGATAAAGATATCCGTCAGATAAAATTATCATTATATTTTTCCCCAGGCATGTAAAAGAAAAGGACAAGTAACATTTATCACTTTTATCAGACAGATATAGTTTATTCGTGGGTGGTGAAACATACCCTTAATCTCTAATAGGTGCGACATGTTTCGGGGAGTGTAGGTCTCCATATCAAGGACTGAACCTTGGGTGAGGATTTAGAAAAAAAAAGTCCATCGGAGTGTAGACCTACTAGCCTTCCATTAATTAACAAAGAGATTACGAGAGACGATTAACAAAGTATACAACATAGTTTAGTAATAGTCAGTACTTATAGGAAATGTAAGACATACACCGGGATAACATTTTACCTACAAGACCGCTCGGTTTTCATTGTTATCATCGTGTCGTACATAAATAAATTATCGTAAAATTAAATCATGTTCGTTCGTGGCAATAACAAACTCATATACATTTTTAATTGTTAGGTTTTATCTCCCAATAATCTAGCTATTTAGCGCTCATTTAAAAGCTATAATATTTTATCAATTGTAATAATAATAAAGTGCAATAACAAAAAATATTTTTATTTTATGCACCAGTAGCAGGGTCCATTCTAATCGATTGATATAGTAACAAAACGATTGTGTGAATGGAATGTTATTGTCATGCGGGCAAAATAATTATCATTATCATTCACCATAGTTTATTTTATATCGAGGATTGCGTAGTAAAACCCGGTAATTCGAGAAAATTTTTAATTGAAATATGTAACAACCTAGTTTAGTTCGTATTTCAAAAATCTTCTATATATTAGAAATACAGTGCAATTTATGCATCGAAATAATCCGCTCATAAAAATGCTACCACAATCTTATTACACAGGAATAAAGTATACCTTGATCATATTTTTGAGCCTTAATAGAGCAATCCTCCTGATCCTCGAATCTTGATGAATGTTTATTAAACTCACTTATCATTCCAGGAGCGCTACATGGAGGTGGCAGCACATCTCGCCGAAGCTCAAGAGCAGCTTCGGCAGCTACGCAAACGCACCGAGCCCACCCGAGGCCTCATGCCCAGCGTGGCGGCCGCGGCCGGTCTCCTGCCTGCCAGCCTGCACCGGGAAATGCACTCTTCAATATACTCCGAGCTCAGCATGGACTCCGGTATTGGCATCGGGAGCGATCCGCTGCAACAGTGAGTATCATTAAGTCCAGCGGCCTCCTGCCCGCCAGCCTGCACCGGGAAATGCACTCCTCAATATACTCCGAGCTCAGCATGGACTCCGGTATTGGCATCGGGAGCGATCCGCTGCAACAGTGAGTATCACATTAAGTCCAACGGCCTCGTGTCAGCTGGCGACCTCCGCCCCGCCAGCCTGTCAAGTCAAAGTCAAACTATTCTTTATTCAAGTAAGCTTATTAATGAGCATTTTCGAATCGTCTGACATTATCAAGAGAGAGAGAAAAAAATCTACTTCTGGTTCAAACCGGGAAAGCCTGCACCGGGAAATGCACTCATCAATAGACTCCGAGCTCAGCATGGACTCCGGTATTGGCACTGGGAGCGATCCGCTGCAACAGTGAGTAACAACGTTAGTATGCATCAAGTTTAGCGGCCTCATGCCAGCTGGCGGCCTCCTGCCCGCCAGCCTGCACCGGGAAATGCACTCCTCAATATACTCCGAGCTCAGCATGGACTCCGGTATTGGCATCGGGAGCGATCCGCTGCAACAGTGAGTATCACATTAAGTCCAGCGGCCTCGTGTCAGCTGGCGGCCTCCTGCCCGCCAGCCTGCACCGGGAAATGCACTCTTCAATATACTCCAAGCTCAGCATGGACTCCGGTATTGGCATCGGGAGCGATCCGCTGCAACAGTGAGTATCACATTAAGTCCAGCGGCCTCGTGGCAGCTGGCGGCCTCCTGCCCGCCAGCCTGCACCGGGAAATGCACTCTTCAATATACTCCGAGCTCAGCATGGACTCCGGTATTGGCATCGGGAGCGATCCGCTGCAACAGTGAGTATCACGTTAAGTCCAGCGGCCTCGTGTCAGCTGGCGGCCTCCAGCCCGCCAGCCTGCACCGGGAAATGCACTCTTCAATATACTCCGAGCTCAGCATGGACTCCGGTATTGGCATCGGGAGCGATCCGCTGCAACAGTGAGTATCACATTAAGTCCAGCGGCCTCGTGTCAGCTGGCGGCCTCCTGCCCGCCAGTCTGCACCGGGAAATGCACTCCTCAATAGACTCCGAGCTCAGCATGGACTCCGGTATTGGCATCGGGAGCGATCCGCTGCAACAGTGAGTATCACGTTAAGTCCAGCGGCCTCGTGTCAGCTGGCGGCCTCCTGCCCGCCAGCCTGCACCGGGAAATGCACTCCTCAATATACTCCGAGCTCCGCATGGACTCCGGTATTGGCATCGGGAGCGATCCGCTGCAACAGTGAGTATCACATTAAGTCCAGCGGCCTCGAGTCAGCTGGCGGCCTCCTGCCCGCCAGCCTGCACCGGGATATGCACTCTTCAATATACTCCGAGCTCATCATGGACTCCGGTATTGGCATCGGGAGCGATCCCCTGCAACAGTTAGTAACAACGTTAGTACCTACTCATCAAGTCCAGCGGCCTCATGTCCAGGAGATGCACTCCTCGATATACTTCGAGCTCAGCATAGACTCCGGCATCGGCATCTGGTGTGATCCATTCCGGTAATCATAATACGATCTCACTGCATTCATACCCGGTATGATTGTATTGGGCAAAAAATGCAGGTATTTGTATATCATCCTACTTTATAACGAGTACTTTGCTCTTTTTGTCTTGCTTAGTGTCCTTAAAACAAAGCTTTAATGTAAACAAAGAAAACAAGGCAAAATCCTGTAGAGGGTCTTATCAGGTAGAGCGTTGCCCACCTACATATTTTTAGCGATAGTATACCTCATATCTTGACAAGTTTTCTACGATATGTTTTATAAAGGCTTTTAATTCAGCAATTTTATGTGTTTCTAACTTTTTATTGACTAAAATCAGAAGAACTAAAGCCGATAGTAAGGATATAGTAAATAGAGTCAATCGATTTGGTTCATCGCTTTGTGTACACGATTGTCGGGTGTCATGCCGCTTCACTGACGTTTTGTATACATGTTTAACTGGATTGCAATGACCGCCCCAGAACAGTGTTAAACATCGCGTCCCAGCGTGAACACTACATCGTTATTATAAATAAGTATTCGTTTTCAGATCGAGCATGGCGAAAGTGTTCGAGACGGTGCAGTGCGCGTCGCGATGGTCCGGCGCATCCGGCGTGTCCGGGGCATCGCTGGCCGGCTCGGACCAGCCGGACGCACCACTCCCTCGCTCCTCATACCTCCTCCCCAAGCCCAAGCTGTCCAGTGACTCGTTCTTCGAAGACTCCGACACGGACTCCGATGATCTGTACCCGTAAGTGCATATTTCACTTTAGTAGGGTTGTCGCGAACTGGACGAAAAATAATTTAGTAAACAGGAAATGACGCCTATTATTCAATAAGCCAATAACATTCCAGTGAGTTCGGATTGTAAAACGCTTTGAAAAACAAGGTTCGCACCATTTTACACCTACATTTAAATACAATTAATTCTATGGTACACAAAAATACGAATGACAAAAAAGAAGACTTGGCACGTAGAGCTTGATAAAAAAACATTGTGTATAATTTGAATAGTACGAGTGTTTGTGCGAATTTTTCACGCTTCTGCCAGAATATATGAGGCAAGCAATGTCAACGGACAAATGAATTACCGCACAAATAATGTTTGTCAGTAAAATATTGGAAGAAGCCCATGTTTTTAAAATATTTCGACGTATTGTATAACTGTGTGTTCATTCCGTTATTTGATTTGACATCTGTTGCCAAATATATTATAACACGCAGTTGGCTCTAACTTTAAAATGAGGACGTGGATAGTTTAGCCACAAATCATTGGTGTCAACGTAAAAATTGGCGATAACTCGGAATGAAATCATGATCCTATTTTACTAATATTTTCTCAGCGGAAGTTAGGTTTAATTTTATATATTTGTGCCAGAAGTATACGGAAATCCTTCAAGCAACAAAAACATATCACAACAGACTAATACAATACCCAAATGATCTGGCAGGAAGCTTAACAGAAAAGTGTTATATTAGGAACAGCCTGAAGAGAAAGTATATTCTTCCTTAGGTATAGATAAGCTTAACCAAATATGAAACATAATGAGCAGATTGTCTCATTGGAAGACTCACTCGACATGACATCAAGCTTTCAACCCATCTGCTTAAAGTGAAACTGATTGCAGATGAAAAAGAGGAAAAGTATACGGAATGAAAGAGTCAAGGCTTGTTTCATGATTTACGGTAACAAAGCACGGTTAAAGTATAATAGACATTCTTTAAGTTAATTTGGGTCGTGGCCGACAGTTTGCGTGTCTCTATTGTTAGTGCACTAACATAACTACGCTGTTTACGTTCAGAACATTATCGGGCGATTCCGGCTTGTTGTGGTTACGATAACGAGGAAATTGAGTAGAGATTATGATTTTTACAGATAATGTCGATAACGAACTAGACATGTTTAGTCGCTTTCAGATAAGAGTTTTGTTTTTATACAACTAGATGATAGTTATGTAATGCGAAATATATTTTGCATAAAACACGTATTCAAAATAGAATTAGCTGGATGCTTAGCCAAGTTGCCAATCGCTAACGCTTAGTAGCATATCGTAGTTTTCCCTCTCTACCACTCTTTTATATTAGTGCGACCAAGACGGTTAGCTGCCTTTCGTTTACGATTTATGATTAAGCGTTAGCGATTGGCAACTTGTCTAAGCACCCTGATTTTCTTTTCAATTAATTACAATTTGAAGTATCACTGACAAAAAAATTACAATCTTCTATTAGATCCTGTTATGGCTGGCCTTGCTAAGTGTGACGTAGGTGTCCTATTACGCGATCATTTGCTGGCAAATTCTCTTTTGGCAAACATTTCAATAGGTTGCCTACTTGTTTTTTTGCTGAAACTGGACATATGTACACGTTTGTCGTAAATTTAAAATGTTAGTTTGTAATACATTTTGTTTTTAGGTTAAGATGTATTTTAATTTAAGTTTGCCTTTGACAACAAATAAATGAATTCTGTTCTATTCTATTCTCAAATCCTTAAGTGTCACCCACTTCCCAGTATCTTAATCATTTAACGAAACGACGCAACCCCACCGAGTTATAGTTCGTTGGAATGGTACTCTTCGATAAGACGACTAATTACAGTCTGCTATGAAATTCCTGTTGAAAATTGAAGTTTTGAAAGCTTTTTATGTTTGAGAGGCTATTTATTTTTTGCTTATATTACAGTGGAGGTACAGGCGAAGGTGTCCCGGGAGCGCCGGGCGCCGCGGAGTTAGCTGCAGCGCTGCGCAGACTCACGCCGCAGGAGATCAACTCGCGGCGCGCCTCGCTGGCCGCCTCGCACGTGCTCCGACATCGGCGCAGCACAGGTACGTTAATATAGAGCAATACGCAATAGTAATTACTATAGAGGAAGGGAAATGAAGGGTTACAGGCCATGTAGATATATCTGGCCGAAGAAACAGGCCAGATAGTGATACGCGACCTGTAACCTTGTTTCTTGCCGAGATTTGTATAGTGCTTTTCTCCAACTTGCAATGAAATAAAAAATCGGAAGTGACAAACAAATAAGTCAAAGAACGAAACGAATCTACAAAATAATAACTTATACGTATTTTTTTTTTAAACTGATTGAGATAATCTTTTACCCGGTTTTACATTTGTTTC
This sequence comes from Thaumatotibia leucotreta, assembly GCA_025490895.1. Lineage (NCBI taxonomy): Eukaryota > Metazoa > Arthropoda > Insecta > Lepidoptera > Tortricidae > Thaumatotibia > Thaumatotibia leucotreta. Next base: position 27,867 of record JALPQI010010294.1, on the reverse strand, counting down.
CTTTTTTACGGTGAAATGCCAAGACGTTCCGTCACTTTACAATTTACTTCCGGTATTTAACTTTTTAAAGCAGCTTCCTTCCGGTACCGTTTCCAGTGGTAGTTATGAAATGCCTTTACATATATTATCAAGTTCAATCATCGAACCAGCGAGATGGTACTTCCGGGTTCAATTTGACGTACGTAATGCCAATATTTCATTGCAAGTTTGAGAAAATATTTTACCGCAATGTTAGCCTGTATATAACATCAGAAAGCCGTGTCACGTGTTGCCAACCAAGGCTACTCTATTTGAAATAAGTCTGCTTGACTGCAAAGTTCAATTTCCTAAATGCTCTCCATAGTCTGTTCAGTATTTTTTAGGAATTACCACGTTACACAACGACGGTACTACAAACTTCTAACTGACCCCACTCGTTTTAGTGAGATCAATCTCTTCGGTCCGATTCCTAAACCCAGAATTCCACATACAGCTATTGATTTGCGAGCGGGACAGCGCCTATGGATGGCAAGACAACCACCTTATTTCGACTCTTAGCCCTTTATTCATGAATAAATACCTCCTAATCTAGTAAGAAAAACGACAAACGATAATTATCAATTTGCTCATTTGCTTTGAAATTTTGCTTGAGCTTTATTCTGTTGTAAAATAGTGACAGTACCAATAGTACCATTACAGTTATTGTATGGAACCAACTCATTGCGAATAGCATTAGTAGATTGTGGTAGTCCCCTGGTATAGTTCGGGAAATATTATTTGACCGACTCTTATCTCACTTGCGACCTTTTGTTTTGCGTCATTAACAATAGAAAAGTGCTCGACTGCTGATTGTCTACTAAGTGTTAACGCAAAACAAAAGGTCGTAAGTAAAATAACAGTCGGTCAAATAATATTTCTCGAACTATAACCACAGGGGACAAAATTATTTTCGTTGTCTTATTTTGTGTCCCTAAACAACGTGACACAGTTGTGATTTTTGTATGAGATGATGTTTTGTTTCCAATATTTGATGTATGGATTAAAATCTAGCGTGAAAAAGAAATACAAGTGCACTGGATTTTTTTATATACTGAGTTGAGACAGCAACTAGAAGCGTGATAGAGTGGTATGAAACAAGACAACGAAAATAATTTTGACCCACAGTTACCGAAAGCAAGTGAGTAGTTAGGAGACGTTTATGAACAAGGAGGTTAGACGATACCCGTCTTTGATAATTAGAAACAAATCTGCTAAAAATTACTACATACTTTTTCACACCACCTATTCGAATACGGGCCTTTTCTTCCCTGCTGGGAGGGATCAAAGTGACACTTTTCTGTTCAAGGACTTTCTATTCCCAGCCTTAAAAATTACAATGAAATATGAAAATAAACAGTACGTTCATAACTGATAAAACATTCTTCAGAATCGATTATTTGCATAAATATTAAATATGTGACATTTCTTTTATTTTGCTCTTAGGTGGTGTGAAGAGCAGTATGTGTCACACGGTATCAAAATCATTCGTCTTGGGCGTTAACGCTTGAATTCTCCATTACGCTCGGGATTCCACTTTAGAATCGCTCCCTACGGTCGGGATTCAATTGTGGAATCCGTCCCTCCATTCAAGATGCAATATAAGTAAATATAAAGATAAAGATATTTTATTTGCTAAGGACACACAGATATACAAGTACAGATAGTAGGTACAACACGGTTTCGGAAGTAGGTATCCTGTCGTCATCCGACATGCAAATATACCATATACCATTACCATTATATATACCATTTTGATCCCTTGTGATTGTTTCAACAGATCGCGACCTGAGCGAAGAGAGCGCAGTATGGGGCGCCGGCGCGGCTGGCGGCCTGGCGCGGTTCCGAGCGCCCCACAAACTGCAGATCGTCAAGCCCATGGAGGGCTCGCTCACGCTGCACACGTGGGCGCAGCTTGCCAAGCCCACCATGTCAGGTGTGCAACCTTTGTTATTGGCATTAACCCTTTTCCAGACCCCGAGAAAATAACAAAGGACCATGGGCAGCATTGTATGGAAAGTGGACCAAAAACCAACAGAGCTGAAAGTTGTGCCACTAAGTACTTAGGTATTTACATTTATTTCATCTCATTCTATGGGCGCTGTTTGATTCCGTTGCAAAACGGAATTTTAATGATAATTGGACGACGGTGATTTGATTTACTAAGAGAGTAACCCTTACTTATACAAAATTGTTCAATGGAATTCAACTTTGCACTTATAAAATAAAATAAAGTACACAAGCAGGCCTTTTTAATGACACGATTCCCAGCTCTGTTGGATTTTGGTCCATTTTGACGCATAGTCCGTTTGCTAAAAAAAACAAATATATTCCAAATTGTTATATTTTGGCCATATCCCTAAAGTCCAATATAATTCAAACCTTGAATTGAGTATTCGATGTAGTGTACTATACACATCAAGAACGTGTCATTCTTTTTAAATGTAGATGTGCTGTTAAGTGGCTATTTCAGCGGCTACTCGTATATTTAAATCTAGAAACTAATTTTTGTGTCTAAAAATTCAAACTCCATTGACTAATACTAAAGTGCGCTCTGAACCCTACATCAGTGCTCACATATACAGGCAGAGGTTATCTCAAAAACCTGATTTACCTAAAGCCTAAACAACAATGTATAGCGCAAGTTGCAATTAATATTCCGTTCGCTTATCACAACTCTTTGTTTATTACGGGTAGGTTCTACTCGCTACTGTGTCTGTTTTCTCATCTTTTAATACGATAATGTTTTATTGCAGGGTTGCTAGAAGAACAAGAGGGCGTGGGCGTGCGCGGGTCGCGGTCTGCGCAAGCGCTCGGTCTGCGGCTATACCGACTGTCAGATGTTGAAGAGGACGATGACATGCCACGGCTGCCGCACTCGAGCCATGTCTATACCTTCACGAACAGGTAACGAAGGATCTACTGTTATTTTTATAGTCCTACATTATGCATCTAGGTACGTAAGCACGGTATTACTAACGAGAGTGTTAGAAGTCCGACGCTGTAGTCGGAAGGCTTTTAATGACTCGAGTTTGTATTCCGCTTACCTACCGTACAATTGTTTTTCATCACATTTGCGGACCAAAATATATGTTTTAAGACAAAATATTATTAAAGGACGTACTAAAATTTCTATAACTCCCGCGATGCGTGCAAGCAATTGCGCGTTTAGAAAGCAAGTGTGATGCACACCATCGTGCGCCGTGCATCAGTCTGGTGACGGCAGTAAGAATACGTTAACATTTGTCACCACCCCAACTCTTGCCGTGGGTGACGTACGAGTCGTTTAGGGATTTAATTGTCGCTGGCCATTTATTTATCGAACATTGATGAGCAGCAGCATCATGAATTGTAGTGGACACACTATTAGGCTGCGACTCCATTGAGGCGGAGAGGAGCGAAGATGTGCAAAATTGGCCAATGAGACCGCATCACAGTGTTTCGAATTTTGAATTTGAAGAATGTAATTGGTCAATTTTACACATCTCCGCTCCTCTCCGCCTCAATGGAGCCGCAGCCTTACGATCGCCAACCCGCTTGCTTAGCGTGGCGTGGCATTTACTTCTAAATTCGTTCATACTAAGGAGAGGCCGTCGTTCAGCAATGGACTGATACAGGCTGATGATTTATTTATTAAAACAAGTTTACAAGATATTACAGATGTAGTGAGAAATGACTTGCCTTCGGAAACGTTCGTCAACGTCATGCTGTTTCAGTCTATCTCACTGAGACTGACAGTAATAGCTGTCATGCTACTTCAGTCAGACTCGGTGACACTGCCTGAAACAGCATGTGTTTACGAACGTTTCCGAAGGCAAGTAATTTCTCACTACACCTGTACAGTATAACACCAATGCGCCATGAAACTAAAATATGATGTGAATATGTAAATGTGTGCCATCGGTTAATAAAAAACCGTTTCCCAGCATGGTGATGCACCCCAACGACGGCAGCTTGGTGAGCAGCACCCGCGGCAGCAGCGTCAGCTCCGGCATGAGCAGCCTCAGCTCCTCCGTGCTCGGCAGCGCGTGGAGCTCCCGGCTCACCTCCCGGCGGTCCTCCGCCGCCGTGTCGCCTGTACTGTCTAGACGGGAGTCCTTCTGCGAGCGCGTGGAACGACACTTCACACCGACCGCCACGCCGGCTAATAGCCCACTGCTCGGCTCGCCGGACTCATCGCCGCCTGCCACGCCAAGGCCCGGTTAGTATTCAGATCAGTTAGTCTTTTGTTCAGGCTGTGGACGAGTCAAACAGCTTGTCACGTGGACTGTAATTCACCACCAAGGTTCGAATTGTACTCTATCACTCTTCTGTCGTGTCACCTGAGCTGTCTAGACGGGAGTCCTTCTGCGAGCGCGTGGAACGACACTTCACACCGACCGCCACGCCGGCTAATAGCCCACTGCTCGGCTCGCCGGACTCATCGCCGCCTGCCACGCCGAGGCCCGGTTAGTATTCAGATCAGTTAGCAGCCGTGCTTCCTTTTTCGTTCGGACTCAAACAGCTTGTCATGTGGACTGTAATTCACTGTCTGCGATGCCAAGGCTCGAATTGTGCTCTGTTTATCACTCTTCTGTCGTGTCACCTGAGCTGTCTAGACGGGAGTCCTTCTGCGAGCGCGTGGAGCGGCACTTCACGCCGACCGCCACGCCGGCTAATAGCCCACTGCTCGGCTCGCCGGACTCATCGCCGCCTGCTACGCCGAGGCCCGGTTAGTAATCAGATCAGTTAGCAGCCGTGCTCTTTTGTTCAGGCTGTGGATGACTCAAAAAGCTTGTCATGTGGACTGTAATTCACTGTCTGCGATGCCAAGGCTCGAATTGTACTCTATCACTCTTCTGTCGTGTCACCTGAGCTGTCGAGGTGGGAGTCATTTTGCAAGCGCGTAGAACGACACTTCACGCCGACCGCCACGCCGGCTAATAGCCCGCTGCTCGGCTCGCCGGACTCGTCGCCGCCTGCCACGCCGAGGCCCGGTTAGTATTCAGATCAGCAGCCGTGCTTCCTCTTTTGTTCAGGCTGTGGACGAGTCAAACAGCTTTAACAGTGGACTGTAATTCACTGTCTGCGATGCCAAGGCACGAATTGTACTCTATCACTCTTCTGTCGTGTCACCTGAGCTGTCGAGGTGGGAGTCGTTCTGCGAACGTGTCGAGCGGCACTTCACGCCGACCGCCACGCCGGCCAACAGCCCGCTGCTCGGCTCGCCGGACTCTTCGCCGCCTGCCACGCCGAGGCCCGGTTAGTATTCGGATCAGTTAGCTGCCGTGCTTCCTTTTTCGTTCGGACGACTCAAACAGCTTGTCATGTGGACTGTAATTCACTGTCTGCGATGCCAAGGCTCGAATTGTACTATCACTCTTCTGTCGTGTCACCTGAGCTGTCGAGGTGGGAGTCATTTTGCGAGCGCGTGGAACGGCACTTCACGCCGACCGCCACGCCGGCTAATAGCCCACTGCTCGGCTCGCCGGACTCTTCGCCGCCTGCCACGCCGAGGCCCGGTTAGTATTCAGATCAGCTTCCTCTACTGTTCAGGCAGGAGTTATTTAGTGGACGACTTTTCAGCAACCGGGCTTCCTCTTTTGTTCAGGCTGTGGACGAGTCAAACAGCTTGTCATATGGACTGTGATTCACTGTCTGCGATGCCAAGGCTCGAATTGTACTCTATCACTCTTCTGTCGTGTCACCTGAGCTGTCGAGGTGGGAGTCATTTTGCAAGCGCGTAGAACGACACTTCACGCCGACCGCCACGCCGGCTAATAGCCCGCTGCTCGGCTCGCCGGACTCGTCGCCGCCTGCCACGCCGAGGCCCGGTTAGTATTCAGATCAGCAGCCGTGCTTCCTCTTTTGTTCAGGCTGTGGACGAGTCAAACAGCTTTAACAGTGGACTGTAATTCACTGTCTGCGATGCCAAGGCACGAATTGTACTCTATCACTCTTCTGTCGTGTCACCTGAGCTGTCGAGGTGGGAGTCGTTCTGCGAACGTGTCGAGCGGCACTTCACACCGACCGCCACGCCGGCCAACAGCCCGCTGCTCGGCTCGCCGGACTCTTCGCCGCCTGCCACGCCGAGGCCCGGTTAGTATTCGGATCAGTTAGCTGCCGTGCTTCCTTTTTCGTTCGGACGACTCAAACAGCTTGTCATGTGGACTGTAATTCACTGTCTGCGATGCCAAGGCTCGAATTGTACTATCACTCTTCTGTCGTGTCACCTGAGCTGTCGAGGTGGGAGTCATTTTGCGAGCGCGTGGAACGGCACTTCACGCCGACCGCCACGCCGGCTAATAGCCCACTGCTCGGCTCGCCGGACTCTTCGCCGCCTGCCACGCCGAGGCCCGGTTAGTATTCAGATCAGCTTCCTCTACTGTTCGGGCAGGAGTTATTTTGTGGACGACTTTTCAGCAGCCGGGCTTCCTCTTTTGTTCAGGCTGTGGACGAGTCAAACAGCTTGTCATGTGGACTGTAATTCACTGTCTGCGATGCCAAGGATCGAATTGTACTCTGTTTATCACTCTTCTGTCGTGTCACCTGAGCTGTCGAGGTAGGAGTCATTTTGCGAGCGCGTGGAGCCAACAGCCCGCTGCTCGGCTCGCCGGACTCGCCTCCTGCTACGCCAAGGCCCGGTTAGTATTCAGATCAGTTAGCAGCCGTGCTTCCTTTTTCGTTCGGACGACTCAAACAGCTTGTCATGTGGACTGTAATTCACTGTCTGCGATGCCAAGGCTCGAATTGTACTCTATCACTCTTCTGTCGTGTCACCTGAGCTGTCGAGGTGCGAGTCATTTTGCGAGCGCGTGGAACGGCACTTCACGCCGACCGCCACGCCAAGGCCCGGTTAGTATTCAGATCAGTTAGCAGCCGTGCTCTTTTGTTCAGGCTGTGGACGATTCAAACAGCTTGTCATGTGGACTGTAATTCACTGTCTGCGATGCCAAGGCTCGAATCGTACTCTATCACTCTTCTGTCGTGTCACTCTTCTCTCTTGTGTCGTGAGCCGTCGAGGTGGGAGTCCTTCTGTGAGCCCGATTAGTATTCAAATCAGTTAGCAGTCGTGCTTACTGTCACGGCAGGAGTCATTTTGTGGATGAACCGAACAGGGTTTCAGTTGGACTGTTACTTACTGCCTGTGATGCCAAGGCCTGGTTAATATTACATGTTTAGAAAACAGGTGGTATCGCCAAGAAGGTAGAGAAAATTTAAGGAATTCAGAAAATTGTATACTTGTTTAATCATTGGCCACAACATCTTTAGCAGATGACTGTTGCAGTGTATTTTCATTGTGTAGTGTAGGGGATAATACCACAAAACGTTACAAGCGTACAATTCTACAAAATGGACAACTTTTTGTTTGAGAAATTATACTATTTTGTAGAATTGTACACTTGTAAAGTTTTGTGGGATAGGCCACTGGTGTATTTGGTGGTAACCCAATTAACTTTCATACTAGTGTGTGTCTCTCAACCGTCCAAGTTTATAACATGAGCCAAAACCATCAACACGCTCATTATTGCCGTCAACACGCTCGTTATTCTCTGATAAGATAATATATCTTCAGATGTGCTGACATTATTGTCAAAGATGTATAAATGACTGATGATACATTTGTTTTCACAGGCGACGCGCCTCCCTCGCTCCACGCGCTGATCGCATCGGGCACATCCATCCTCCGCCGGCGCTACCTCTCGTCGCCGGCCGCCGACGGCTCGCCCGCGCCGCTAGCTCTCCAAACCCCGGGCTCGCTCTACACCGGCCTCGTCCACCGCAGCCCCATGGAGCAGCTCACGTGTCTCAAGCGGACTCTGCGCTCGCCCGCCGCGCCAGAGAGACAGGAATCCGTCTTAGGCGTCCCCGCGCATCCCGGTGAAGGTGCCTTAGATGTTCCTAGCACTACTCCTGTGGCAGCGACGAGAAGGCCCCGCGCGCGAGCGCCGCGGCCCCGCAGCGACCTGGGCACGGTGCTGGCGCCGCCGGTACCCGCCCCCCTCCCCGAGAGGAACTCCTCTCCCCTCGGCACGCTTAGCACGCTTCTCTTCGGCAGGAAAGGCGGTCTACTATAATACTCGCGGCGATCGCGTCTTTCGGTCAAACTTGCGGATCCCAAACGTATGAAATTGGAGAGAACACTGAAACCGCTGAGAGGCTACAGTATTGTTATATCGTCTGTACGTTTGAAGATCTGTGCTTCGGTTTCGTATCCTTCTAATAGCGATCGTGCTCTTTTTTAGCTGATTGAATGTGAATCACACTGAACGTAATGTTCGCCTTGATAGATAATGTTTTACGTTTTGATATCCTATTATGTTACTTGTGAATAGTCGTTTTTACCTTTGACGTGTATTTTTCGTAGTGAATTATTTAACTTTAGTTAGCGGCTTTGTGCATTTATAAAATGTTTTCTTTTCGGGGATTGAACTTGAGATCTTTCTTTGTAGTCTGAATTGAGTTTGATTAGCGGCATTTTTCTGTCTATCTTCATCTCTCTATAAAACATTCCTATAAAAGAGCTCAAGTGTTTATTACGCTTTGTGTTAAAAAGAGAGAATTGTCATGAGGACCAGGCGTGCACTTAAATAATTTTCTAGACAAAACGATTATAAAACATGAACAATTGAAGAATACCTATATGGTGGAGCGGTTTTGACAGGTGCTAGCTGTAATTTTATTCTATGTTTCTTGTAACTACATTCTCAAACTTTTTAAGATATTGGTAATCTAGTTACTGCAACAAAGATGTAAGAAAAAATTGATTAGCGTCATGTCAAAGTTCACAAAAATGCTACGTATCCTTGAATTGATTCTTTTGTCTAAGATAATGTGTAGATGATTAAATAGTAAATACCAAAATAATTCTAATTAGGTGCGAAGTAAAATGAAACGATTTTGGTCGAACTTTTATTTTGGGGAGTTAACAGGAAACTCGATTTATTGCAGTTCTTTCTTCGTTAACGAAACCCCGTTATGAACATTGTATTATTTTATTTTGGTTGTGTTATTTATTGAATAGTAATCAGAGACTTAACTCTAGGTTTTACGTAGACGCTTTATCGAGAAGTAGTTATTCGAAGTGGTCGTATTACGATAAGAAGTATCGTGCTTATCATTATTTCTATAATCACGAAATCATAATGTATCATTGTAAATATGTAATCAAACTTCCATTTAAGTAGTAGGAGAGTACAAATTTATTTATGTTTTGTAAATCGAAACTTAGTAATATGTATCATAGAATCAGTCATACTTAGGGGGCTATTATAGGAATGGTCACCCGTTTTGTAATACAGTTTCACTACAATGCCTTTGGTTGATTGTAAATATGTATGATTTAATTTATTTTCTCAGTGAAGACGAACTGACGGCCACGTCTATTCATTTAGTTGCTTTAATTAAAGTTAATTAGTGAGTAAACATTTGTTACTACTAACTTAGGGTCTGAATAAAATAATGGTGCATGCCATAGCGTAAGTAGTATCGAATTCATAATTGTGGAGGTAAATCAGCAAATACAGAATGAATGGAAATCAGTTGCAGAACTTAAATAGCTGTCTTCATTTGCCGTTGTTTAGTTAAATGAAAAATCAGTGATTAACTTTAGGTTCTGAAATTGGTGCTATATAGTTTTTAATGTTATTGATTTGTTTATTTTCAAATCAATGTGATTAGGTGTCGTAAATTAACAGAATTGTAATAATTTTCTAATAACCAGATTGGTATTGTGTTTGTTTTCTGTAGCGCGTCTATTGATTTTTGATTTGGCGTCGTGTCAGTATGTGTATCATCTGTCAAGTAGTCAAGTGTGTGGCTGTGAGGCGAGTGCGAGGCGCTGTCGAACGACCCCGAGCGAGGGTTCCCGAGCCTTAGGCACAAATACTGTAGTATAAGGATAATTTGTTGAGATTTGACATCAAAAATTATAATTATTGTATTATAATTACAGGAATATAATTTATTCGAAGATAATTTCTGCAGTTTCACTTAAATACCATATCGTCGGGGATAGTGCAATACCGCGAAACTACCAACGCAGATAGAGTTCAAATATCAAACAATTGACACTGAAATTGATCCTAATTGAATTTGTTAGTTACGCGGTATTGCACTATCCCCGACGATGTCCTTTACATAGCCCACTGTATCGATAGTCGACAATTCTGCCATCATATGGACTAAATCGGAAGCATTGATTTTTCAAGGCAATAAGTGCTGCCCCTCTACACTTCACGAACGATGCGCACGCTCCCTTTATACACGTAGAAAGATCAGGCGGCTTAGGCACTGGTCTCACCTCGAGCTACTAAGCTATGAACTATCGGCTATAAACACGAACAAAAGCTATCAGCTATCACCGCCGGGCGAGTATCGCCGTGTCTCTTTTATTTACACGGGAGTGCGTATATTTTGTTCGTGTTTATAGCCCATAGTTCATAGCTTAGTAGCTCGTGGTGAGACCAGTGGCCTAGTTCTCGAAAGCTTGTAACTTGTAATACAAGTGGAAGTCTCTTTTTAACACTATTCATTAGATAAGGATTTCCGCTTGTATCACAAGTTACAAGCTTTCGAGAAATAGGCCCCAGTGCCTTATGATAGTCCTGTTTTATCCAATTATCGTGCCATGCGACACTTTCGCACTTGCATACTTGTTAGAACGTGACGACAGTGCCGACAAACGATTAGACGCGGTACCATCATAAGCCTACTGCAATATTTTAGCTTGAACGTACATTGCTATTTCGTGCCAAAAAAAGACCGCTCATGTTTGTGCTGCCTTCTGCGATTCGCTATAGAGTACATGCACGGCACGGACAGATAACATTTTCATTGCAATTAATAAAATACTGTTTATTTATCCTCTGAGACATATCTTTTACAACAGCTGAAAACTTGAATCCGATTAGTATTCGATTTTGATTAATATATTTTTTTAAGACAAAGAAAGTATTATTAGCAGTTTTGCTACAGTACAGTGCATAAAGTTAGAATCCGCGCTAGCGCTTAATAGAGAAAGGAAGCGTGTGAAAGGGAAGCCACCAGTTATATGAGTATTACACGAGTGCGAAAAAGATAGACAACAATCCCAAAAGCGTAACCACTTTCGAAGTGACATATCAGCCGTATCAGCCTGGTCGACGGAGATTGATATTTTAAAAGTGATTTTATAATTAAAACTTATAAGAAGGAATTTATACAGATCATGAAATCAATATGGTGTCGTGTTGTGTAAATGATTGCCTTGTTGCCCACTACAGAAATAACGACAAACACTCGTTTCACGGGTAAATATGATGTGCCGGTTGATTGTTTTCAAACGATATTTTGTCTATTTAGTAGCATTAATTGTGTGAATTATGAAATTGTAGCATTCATTGTTAGTTGTTCTATCACTGTGAGCTAATAATTTATCACAATAGTTAATATTAAAGGATATTTTGTGTAAAAATATAAATTGTTACGCTACGCTAGAGCTCGACTAAATGTTGAATTACAAATATCGATATTTGTTCGATAAACGTACCCAATCAGTCTATTTCTTACAATGCTGTCATGATACTAGATTTTGAACACAAATGTGTATTTAAATAACTTAAAGGACCTTATTATGTTTTGTGTTTTTTCCGTCAAAGTTAAAACTTGTTTGAATTGCTTGACACTAACGCATACTAAAGGTTAAACCTTATAGCAAAATAACTAAGATAATGAATATCTATGATTGTCGATAAAACAGTCGGACATCGATAGATAATTGGTCTGTTGTAACAAGCAACCCTATTCCTGACCACACATAGACAAATTTACGCACACACTGGCGTTTCGTTTTTGGTTATGCTTTTAATCACGTGTGACTTTTCCAGATAACGTTTTAACGCCCTCTAGTTGACATTACGCGTACTCCAAACGTTGCACATGTTAAGACATGTCGGTGTTAGTACCTATTCTTAGAACAACTCTATAGATGGCGCTATCCATCGCAGTTGAAATCCCAAACTAAATAATTGATTAACAAGATGTTGTTTATAGCGGTCTTATTTCGGAGAAAAATATAAATATATCTCCTATTCTCCGTAACAAGGTTACGTTTCTCTGAAATTATATTGTAATAATCTCGACCGATCTCGACATTATAATACCTATCGTGAATGGAACGATTGATTGAACGTGACTTTTAGTTTATAAGTTGTTTCCATGGTGACCAAAACTAGTAAACATATTTTTTGTTGTCAATTAAGTTCCTGAAACAACGTTAAGTCGTTTTCTTGCTCCTGTTTTGTTCCAAAACAATGACGGAACAAATAAAGTTCATCGTGAAGGAAATAAACACAAGTTTGGGGCGAAACTACGACCTGATAAAGTTTGATTCCTTGGATGAAAAGCAGTTGTTGCAGTTGCTAGTTGATTTGCTAGTCGCCTTTAATGCCGGAGAAAAGGTAACTAACATTTTGTGTTTATTTCAGCTTCCTCTTTTATTGTAGTATGGATTGAAGTGTCGATGAATACCCGATCGCAAGACATTAGAAACTAGGGGTAATAATTAATAGCCCTACATTGTTCTATTGATCACTAAATCAGTATACAGAGTGATCTTAGCAATTGTGCAAACCTTGAAGCTTACTACTTAGAAATGACCTAACCTACCTAATAAATAATATACATACTGTCATACTTTTTTGCGAATCAAAATTACAAGTGTCTCAAAAACGCGACAATTGTAGCGAAATTCTGACACAGGCCGTAATGGTTAGGCTCATGTCAAGATTTGTCAAAAATTACTCCAACCCTTGTGACAATTGTCACGACTTTCTAAAAGTAAAAATAAGTTTATTAACGATGTACTAACGTTATTAGTAAAAAAATATGACGGTGGCAAACATGCACATGGACAGTCCGATAGTAAGCGGTAGCCGTAGTCCGCCGAGGCCTGTGACCTCAGTAAACGTGATATTTTTCAATTGTCGCACCTGTCACCATGGTGGAATAGGCGCCTGACGTCATGTGTCACTGCACTGACAGTGCACCTTCAAATAGGGTTGGTAATGCTGACCTTTTAATAAAATCAGAATCTTCTTAATGAAATTTAAAATCAAAAAGCTAATCCATAAAGTTCAAGAAGGTTTTACACTTTTCTATGAGGACAGTATTATATCAGGAGCTAGTGTGTCATTACAGTAAATAAAAAAAATATTTTTTTATAATTTCTTCGTTACGGCTATATCAAATGTTATAATACTATTTATACTGGTTTCAAATATCCTAACTGATATTTCGGCTCCCAATGGCTGAGGACATCCTGTATAATACCGTACAAAGCGGGTAACTGCTTCAATGGAGAGTACCACTAATGAAGCTTTAGAACATCTGGACTATTCAAATAGGTACCTCACATCGTCATAAGTTATCCCCCATTGCATTGACCGAAACCCAGAACCAAAAAGCTCAATACATTTTGTAAAGACGTCCCGTCCCTTCCATGTCATATGTAGCAGAGTAGCCCCCTCATTCATAGTTAAACGTCTCGGCTAAGTAGGTAAAGTTTGGCCCTTTCGGTCTTACATATAGACGGTTTACTAATGTTTGGCAAATAATTTTTCCCAAAGTATCACATCGCAAACTATTTTTCCCAAATTTTCATTTGGCAAAAATTCAATTGTCAAAACTACTTATCGCAATTTTTTCAGTTAGCAAGCCTTTTTGTTGGCAAGCGATTGTTTAGCAAAGAATTACTTGGTCGTTTTTATTTTCCCAAAATATTTTTTGGCAAATGCATCGTTTGGCGTAACATGCTAATCCCAAAATATTGTATGGCATACGATTTATACCGCATATACAATATTACATCGCAACCAATTTTTCGCACAATGTCATCGCCGAACACGGGGTTTTATATTATGTTGATAAACAATTAAAAGTAGGGTTCTAAGCAGTAATTTAGATGAAACTGATGAGGGAACGCAATGCCGAGGGAATAACAAAACAGTCGGTTCTGGCACTCGCCGGCCGCTGCCGCGGCACGCTCGCTTCGCTCGCTCGGCTCGTGCGCTGTATGGTCGCAGTTTCACCTAACACTCCTCCTCGCTTCGCTCGTCGTCGTACCTAACGGTGGCTCTAGGATAGTTTTTTTTATGAAAATGAAAATAAAAATATAGTTTTTTTAACATGGCTATGTGTGCCGTCTTAGTACCTACCAATAAAAAATATGAATAGTGATCATTATGATGGATTTTATTTTCTCACTTCATTCATTATGATACCAATTATTCATGAAATACGTTTTTTGTTCCAGGCAAGTTCAAGCCAAGGGTTGTGCAAAAAAGTACGAAATTCCTGTATAGACCTACGAACTTTAAAATAATATTATCATTTGCCAGGCTTTTGCTATAAGTAGAGCTTGCGAAGTATCAAATTTGGCAATATTTTTTTTTGGATTTTAACTTATGACAAAATAAAACATTTGCCTAATAAGAATTTGCTTAATAAAATCTTGACGAAGTGAAACTTTGCAAAATAATAATTTGACCAAATGAATAAAATGAGAAATGTAACTTTGCTAAAGGTTTGTTTGGGAAATGAGACTATTGCGATAAGTTATTTGGGAAGTCATATTTGGGAAACATAATTTGCCAAATGGCAGTACACCCATATAGACATATTGATAAGACCGAAAGAGACAAACAATACTTACCGGCTTGATAAGTTAGGAGACGTTTATTAATAAGGTGGTAGGAATATAGGAAAGAAGAAGCGTATTTCAGATTCTGTACAAAAACACATTTTCGAGTACTTACAATAAGTTTTATCCGCAACTTTTGGGGCCACACACTTTGGATAGCGACCCGACTGGACCGGATCTTGGAATTTTACCTATCTTATGCATTTAAATAAGCAATTATTGTAAGTGTATATACGTTATGTATGTGTCTATCTATTTATTTATTTCGAAGGTCCCGTAAACGACTGTATCGAATTTAGTGATATTTTCTTTGTATGAGGTTTTATGGAGCGACTATCCATCTCTGGAAAAACGCGAGGGAAATAGTTGTTCAAGTAAATACTTAATTACTTCTAAATAACCTAAGTACCAACTGGTCTGTGCTCAATGGTGGGCGAGGATGACCGTATTTTATCAACGCCAATATGTTATGTAACAATTAATAAACGCAAGAATGTATGCGTTCAAATATTTGCCTGTGGCGTGAATAAAACGTTCTTCGATGCAGGGATAAACATAGAAGCTCCATCGCCGCACCCTTGTTTGAAGATATCGTACTGTTTATACTGTGCTAGTAATGTAGGTATTCATTTGTATTGCGATCCGAACCAATTTAATCAGATTAAGTAATTAACCTATAATCCCGTAGTAAGATTTGAATAACAAACGAAGCAATATTTTGATCTTGCTGCAGAAATTACATTTGATTTTATATCTTCTGGGGGCTTATGATGGTTATATCGTTTACCAAATTGTCATTGTCTATCCAATTCTCTACATTCAGTGACGGACAGAACATGGTTGCGGGCACAGATACAATAATCGTGCGGATGATTTGACAATGACAGTTTGGCATCAACTACAATTGTGCTTTATTAAAGTTTTAGACGATTTTGGTTGGATTGGGGCCTCGCTGGAGCTTATGATGATCGCATATTTACCGTTGACAACTAAAACAAATTGTATTTTTGTTAAAAATTTAACTTTTAGTACCATAATTTTGAAATTGGCGGCGTTTACTTTGAGTGACGGATCTCATCGACGCACGTGAATTCTTGACCGGATAATCTGACGTTTAATAAACCATCAAAGTGATCAAATTTCAAGTTAACTTGACAATTTTGTCGGGCTGCTTGAAGTGGCCGATAAGCAGTATCGTGGGTTTTTTTTTTAAATAATAATTATATGTTCATTAGTTTTTAGTGAGAATACTAATAATTACACGTTGATTCAAAAGCTAGTACGTTCTCTCTAGTAAGACTAGTGTATTCTGTGTAGTAGTCTCTTGTAAGCACACTCAACGAGCGATGGAACGGGCAATGCTTGGGAGTTTCTCCATGAGATCGAATTATGAATGAAGATAGGTATACGTGAAACTAAAGTCACCGACGTAGCTCAGAAAATCTCAGAGTGCAAGTGGGCTGGACAAAACGCCCGAAGAACTGATGGCCACTCACTGGAGCAAGCGAATATTTGAGCCATGGCTTGGCCTGTAATATATCCTGCCTTATTATCCTGACGGATCACGCACACTTTGTGGTAAAACTATAATAGTAATTCGTTTTCCCTTACCCCTCCACCATCCCTTTTTACCTTCACCATTTATTATTTTTGTCAACCTCCGTAGCCTAAGTGATAGGGACCCTGCCTAGAAAGTTGGAAGTTTAAGCTAGAATCCCTGCGAGAACATTTTTCTGTTTGTTTATCACAAATATTTGTTCATTGGTTGGTTGTTTTAAATAATGTATTTCTGTTGCCTGTGAGCTTTTGGGACTCAAAATAGACCCCCAAGGGGCTTTTTGACAGTTTTAGAAGGCTCAATCATTATTTTTAATTAAAATAAACTACTAACAAAGGTGCTACTATTAAGTACTACTTACTTACTAGGTACTACAGGTTCCTCAACCTAAATTAATTTCCAAACAAATCGGCTAGGCCATCTACTCTGCGTCCTAAAACCTCACTGGCAATGGTTATGGGTTATGCATTTCTTTTTTGGCCACCCTGTGTATTGTTGCTTACTGTCCACAATACAACTTAACTCAAGACAGGAACCAGAAGGTAGTGGAAATGATGCCAGTTGTTTATCAAATTGGTAAATAAATTCGCTCAATAATATATTCTAATGTAGGTAAATAATACTCAATATTGATACAGATTATTAACTAGTTGTTTTAATATTCTAGCTGACGACAATGAAACAAAATAATCCAGAAATATTACCTCAACGCCGCAAGTGATGAAATAAAATGAATATGAAAACACTGCTGACAGAAAAAGTAGAAGTAAAAAGACAATGCTACATGCATGAAAAAATAACTAAACAAAATGACATCCTGAAGGAGATTAATAATAAATAATAGGTAGTATACTAAATGTATGTCAGTCAATTAACGGTAATCTATAGAAAGCATACCTACATACCATAAAATGCTTCAACTTTTCCATATGTTTCATATTTTCTAAATGAAAGGTGCAAGTTATGAAATTAAGTTAATTATGATATTACATTTTTAAGTCAAGATTATTTAATTGAAGAATTAGGACTGATATTGTAAATTTATAGTCATACATGCATTCATGGTATTGAGAGAATTTCAAAATGTTTTTACTTTCATGTTAAATTAGAGTTTTTGTATATTTATCTTCTAAATCAATAAGCATGTCATGAAACCTAGCCACTATGATAGGTACTTACTGTGATTACACATTTGTATTAATATTGGGTCATTACCTATGAAATTGGTGTTTTTGGTCATAGACTTTAGTTGATTCCTAATTTTATTGGGTTATTCCCACCTGTTACCACCAACTTGACACCAGTGGTAACAACTGGGAATTTTTTTCCCACCTGTTACCACTCGGAACAGCTGGGAATTAAAATTCCCAACTGTTACCACTAAACTAATAGGTGGTAACTACTGGAAATTCTTTTTCCCAGTAGTTACCACTAAGTTAATATTTAGTAGTCCTATTGCAATAGGATACCTAGTAGCCATAAATTTGACACCAGTGGTAACAACTGGGAATTTTTTTCCCACCTGTTACCACTGGGAACAACTGGGAATTAAAATTCCCAACTGTTACCACTAAACTAATAGGTGGTAACTACTGGGAATTCTTTTTCCCAGTAGTTACCACTAAGTTAATATTTAGTAGTCCTATTGCAATAGGATACCTAGTAGCCATAAATTTTGTTATACAATGGTAACAATTTCCAGAGACTATAATTATTATAAAATGTTATACTACAAATAAAGACGAATTACACTGTTTTTTTTATTCAAAACAAGAATATTTCAATATTTAATTTTTCGTGTAAGTACCTAAAACCTTGTAGTAGTTATAATAATCTTAAAAAAGGATTGACATTCGTAAGCCGTTAAAACAACATGATGAAATATGAAAGTTATCCCTCCTACGAGCCGGTCACCCGTCATCCCTTTTTACCTGCCCCTGTGATAATCAAGTCAGTAGTTCTTAATAATTTGGTTCAGATTCAGAGTAGGTAGTACTGATAACATATTTTTAAAAAAAGTTTAAAAAATATTTTCAAAATGTAGTAAATATTTACAAAAATATAGTAACAAAAGGGAAATTTAAGAATAAATAAATAGTTATCACGCAAGCACTGTATTCATTTTTAGTAAAAATCGATGGTTAATAAGATATTTTATAAATAAAGTAATATTCATAAAATTAGCTCCTTATTCATAACTGGCAAAGTATTTTGTGTATATTCTATTAAAAACAAGCACATTACTAGTAAAGTACTTGGTGGTAACAACTGGGATTTATTTTTCCCAGTAGTAAAGTGATTGGTGGTAACTACTGGGAATTATTTTTCCCAGTAGTTACCACCAAGTACTCTGGTGGTAACAGGTGGGAAAAAAATTCCCTGTTGTTACCACTGGTGTCAAGTTGGTGGTAACAGGTGGGAATAACCCATTTTAATAGTCTAAAGAGAAACTTAAATAATTCTTTGTTTTCAACAGTGTACTGTGTAACAAAGGTTTTATCACACTAATAATCGTTTTTTCCCCTTAATTGAAAATAACTCTTGCCATTTGCTGCCGGTTCATATGTTTGAAATAGGTATAAGTAAACGTATGATAGTACCTTATTTTATGAAATAGAGATATGTATACAAAAGACGCCTTAAAAGTGACTAATATTACTGGCAAAATTTGGTTTATTTTGATTTTGACGTCAAAAAAATATAGGGTGAGGTTGTCAACAATGAGCCACCATAAATTTTAATTTTAATAATTCAGGCAATATAAGTCCAATGGGCATTTTTTTAGATAAATAACAAATGCTTTTGTTATTTATCTAGCTTTAAATTTGCATTATAATTTTTTATTAAAACCCAATAGAAGCAGAGATAATTTAGGTTTTTAACAGATGAGAAATGGCTCATTGTGTACAGTCAAGGGCATTAATATATATACACTTCTCCATACTGATCCCTTACAAATGTGTCTATATATTAATGCACTCGACTGTACAATTTCTGGTACAGATTGAACCGGTACTAGGTATTCAATGAACCGGCCTAGTACACGATGACCTACCACTATATCATTGCATAGTGTTTGATTAACAATTGCAAAATATACAAACTGATTTAGGTAAATATAAGGCAATTTAATAAACACATACAAATACAATCTGAATAATCATTTGTTTAAACTAAGAATAGTTTAATAATGTAATCATCACACCTCGGTCGTTGGTGATCTTGGTCGTTTTATCTTTGGTATATGACATCCAATATTTATAAGCATATGTTATATTTTAGCTAATGCGTTACTTGCTTGTGTCAAAGAAAAATATAAGTAGAGCAAAATAAAAAAAGGGTGTTTGTTAATTTTTGGATTAGGACAGAATAAACAGTCATACATTGCTCATATGCTTTTGGTAAAAAGAAACCATGTTAAAAGTCACTCTAGTTGGTTAAATCCTCTAAGGGGATTGAATAGGCAATCAAAGAAACTTGCATGTAATAAAAATATATTGAAAGTCAAAAAATATAACAATCCAATGAATGCAATAAAACTATCACAATGATACTCATAGAATTATTGACTCGGTTCATGACATTCTCATGCTCCCTGCATTTTCCAACAGGATTTTGTTGTTCCCTGTATTGAATCTCTACAGCAGTTATATCAGCTGTCAGCTGTGCAGATTCTGGCTTCAAATTCTGAAATTAAAAACAACTAATTAGATTTTAGTACATTTTGATCTTGTTAACTTCTGCCTGTTAAGGCAAACTGAATAAACCTTATTTTGAATACATAATGCCTTGCTTTTTAATTAAATTATGCATAGACATCCATAGTGCAGTTAGCAAAAATATTTTTTTTTGTAGTTCAGGAAATTAAATTAAATTTAAACAAATGTACCTATCTAAATTATTGTTACTGACCACGGATGTCATATACAGGGTGCTCGTAAGGAAACCAAAAGATTTTAATGCTGGATTCCTGACCATATTTAGAGTCTTTAATGTTATATAAAATTTCCTGGATTCGGCTTGGTTTCAGAGATGTCTTTAACATTTGGCCTTATATTTTCCGTTCCGATTGCTTCTAACCATCTTTTCCTCATATATTCAAATTTTGGTAACCTGAAAAAAATTATGAAATTTACAACCTTGGTAAATATGCTTACAGGACTCAGGTTTTCAAAGTATATTCATATTTATAGAAGTTGATTGTTATTCATCATGAGTAAAATTATAGAGTGATAACCTGACAAAATGCTATACAGACAATGAAGTAATTGTCAAAATGACATTGATTTTAGAGATTATGTGTTGATCAAACAGTTGTACATTATGATATTCGAGGCGAATTAGGGTTAAAATCTTTCAAATGATCAGATTCTTCACATAACATCGATATAAAACAATACACCACTAAACGTCAAATCTACTAATTTATATAGTACAAAATATCGAAAATCAAGGCTTATTATATTACAATTTATTACAAATCTTATTCATTGTCATATTATTAACCAAATGAGAAGATATAAAGTAAAATCATCAGAAAAATAATGAATATTTCAGTTAAAATATAAACATACCGGTGTAACGACAAACTTTTCTGGTTTTCTTTTTTTCTTAAGCCACATCCAACGACACTGCACTCAGGCATTATGTCTTTTCTTGTCCGTCACCACTACACCACACAATTAAAAAGAAGTATCCGTAGAATTTCCAAATAAACACTATTTTATTTTAAGAACACGACTCGTTGATACTTTTTGTACCTCGGAGAACCGTAACACAACACAATATGGCGGAGCGGCCACAGTAGGCATTTGAAGGCACGTCAAATGCAAAATGTTGCCATAGCAGCAAGCACTGAAGTATTGTTATCTTTTACTACATATGGGAAAAGACGTTAGTTAGAGAGTGACAACATAATGTTTACTTATTCTGCGTCAAAATGCATGGTATTTGTTTAACTGATTGCATGTATAGAACAATACGCCGAGTCCACTCTTGGTGGTGGAGGTGTGACGTCACCTACTAGTAAACAGAGTCAATATCGTTTGTAAACAGTACGTAATTATTATCGACTTTCTTCAAATCAAATTTGTTGAATAAAATGGGGTATAAATGGTGTATAGTGCCACAGTGTACAAATACTTCTATAAAGAGTCCACAGAAACTGTTTGTTTCTATACCAACGGATCCCAAAAGACGAAAACTGTGGCTTAAGTTAGCTCGAAGAGATCCAAATTCCATTAAATCACATACAAAAATGTCTTTATGTGTGAAGATCACTTTGATGTAAGTATCACTTCACGTTGTACGTACCTAATAGGAGGTAAATATATCGGTATACAAAATATAACAACATCTTTCATTCCTAACCTCTTTAGACCCTACATTGCAAAACTAAATATTTTGATTTCAGCATTATATTGTTGAGATTTTTCACATCTTGTTTGTAGTTTTCTGATTACTGTCCTGTCAAATATAATGTTGGTATTTCAACAATGCAGTTTAATTTCAGATGGATAAAGACACAACTAATTACATGAAGTACAAAATGGGCTTTAGTCAGAAGATACTTCTGATGAATGAGGCTGTGCCAACTTAATTTCACTGTCAAGAGGATCTCAAAAGACGGCTGAGTGATGCTGTTCCTTGCCGAGAAGTGTTTCTTAAAAGACAAAGAATTGACCTTGTCACAAAGTGTCTGCAAACAACTATCAATATTAAAGATGACATGGTGCAAGAAATTATGGAGCCTGAAGGTATGATATTAATTAATTATAAAAAATATATATCAATATATTTTAGACATCCTCCATAGCCTAGTTGGTAGTCACCCACCCAACAAAGTCGGAGTTCTCGGGTTTGAATCTCTTTAAGGGCATTTATTTGTGGGATGAGCATGAATATTTGTTCCTGAGTCATGATTGTTTTTGGTGTATTTAAGTATTTATTTATATAATATTTATTTTATATACCATCATCTAGCACCTACAACAAAAACCTTTTTTGAGTTTACTACAGTAGGACTAGGTTGATTTGTATAAGATTGTCTCATTTATATATATTATTTATGTTGTTGATTTCACATTTTTTAAAGTTACTGATTTTGAGTGTTTATATTTCAGAATTACCAAAAACTCAGGACAGAGAAACTATTACAGATACTATCATATCTACAGAGAAATCTATTCAAGTAAGAACAAAAGTTAATGTTCATAATAGGAGCAAGGCTGTTCAAACAATATGGCAACATAAAACTATTGCCACATCACCCTTCAAGACTGTTTCATACCAAGTGAAACCATCTCCTTCAGCCCCAGCCACAATCCAAGCAGCAAAAGAAAAATTCTAGAAGAAGAAAAATCGGACAGTGATATTTCCTTTTTAGAATGTGGTTGTTTATCACCTTTTGTACCTACTTCATCATCAAGAGATACTGATTCGGACAGTAATGTCATAGAAAATAATGAGCATATTGAACAATTACAGTGCCATGTAAATACTGTGCGTTTAATTGAAAGGAAGCCTGTGTTGTATATTGGTATTTCCAAAGAATGTTACTTTATAATTCAGCTATTGCATAAATTAACAAATATAAAAATAGAACACATTTTACTATGCTTGAAAAAAATTAGAATGAATACCACATTTTCTGAACTAGAGGATAATTTTGAAATATCCTTATCTTATGCTAGCAGATTATATTTAGTAAACATTCCAATAATAAGATTAATAAGTAGTTATTTAAAACTATTCATTATAAACTTAGATAAAAAATGAATAAAAAAGAACCTTCCTATTGCATTTAGGCATCGCTACCACAATGTCAGCTGTATTATAGATTGCTTAGAAATTGACATACAAAAATCATCAAATGTGGCTGCGCACAGGGAAAGGTACCTAGTCACGGCATTTAGTTACAGAGTTACATGAGGTTTTGTCGAAGCGGGTGAAAAAGTGCCAAAATGGGTTTGGGCTATAATTGGGTTATTTACATCCTAAGGAACACGTGTATACAAGAATATCAGTAAAATTATGTTTTTTAGTATATTTCTCAACTATAAAGTTTAGTACTCAGGGTACCTTGTCACGCTATGTCTTAAAGCGTTTAAAATTTGAATAATTTTGTCAATATATCCGTTGCGGGTAGTCAAATGCCTCTTTCTAACATAGATCGGCCTATAGCAAAATGATTTAAATCATAAAACCAATAAAATTTATCAAATGTTTTTTAAAAGAAGACATTAGGTACCCATATATGCCCAATATCGACCCATTGAAAATAAACTGTATGCTATACATCATAGAGTTCATCTCAATAACTAGTTCTGGGCATATATGGGTTAAACTTATTTACGTAACTCTTGTATTGAACGTAGAATCATAAGTATCATAACTATTTACATTAATATAAATAAAATACGTTTGCCAAGCAAAGCCGGAGAGCTAGCGAAGGGCCGGGTAGCGAAGTATATTTCTCCTACTAAAACCACACCAAGGTCACGTTACGAGGTGTTTCTCTAAATATAGGTAATAATTTTATTCATCATCATCATAATTATCATCATCATCAGCCTATGATAGTTTGATAGTCCACTGCTGGACGTAGGCCTCTCCTATTAACTATGCGTATAGACGCATTAGGAGGTAAATGCCCATAATCGCCACGCTGGGTAAGCGGATTGGCGATCGCAGTAATGTGTCCACTATGATGACGCTGCTGCCCATCATCAATCTTTAATCAAGTATGGTCAGTGACACTTCAATCCCTTAGTCGACTCTTACGACACCCGCAGGAGGAGTTGGGGTGGTGACAAATGTATTCTTTCTGCCGTCACAACACGGCCAATAATTTTATTGTTGATCTCGAATTTAGTCAATGGAAACTTGAGCTGTGATTTTAGTTGTTTGACGTGTATAATTAATAGGTATAGATTAAAATATATATTATAAATTATAATTAATAGTAATAATTAATATATTATTATTAATAGGTATAGATTAAAAGATCAAAGACTTAATAGATCATAAAGTAGGTGCAGTTATGTATATAATTGGGTATTTTATCCTAGTTTTACTCTATTTTTTTTTAAATAATGACTTATCGTGACAAGGTACCCAGTTTAGTAAAATGTACAATTTTATGGTTTAGTTAGACGACTAAAACAGAACTTTTTATAAATAAAAATATATTGATTTCTGCAATAATTATACCAAATAACATTTTGATACAAATATTTTTTGCATTATAGGTACTAAAATAGTGCCTTTACATTTAAAGTTACGAAAGTTTAGTAAATGCCGTGACAAGGTACCCTAGTTACGTTTCCATACAAAAGTTTCGACCGGGTCACTAAACTTTATTGATAAAAAAAATGCTTTAACGATATCTCGATGACACCATTGTGGCACACTATGCTAAATATAGTTAAATTATGTGATCTGTCATCGATATACAAATAATTTTGTTGATTTTTAATTTTATAAGTGATCTTTTATGTAATTGTTAAAAAGTGCGGTAATTATTAAATTTATTGTTAATTATGGAATTTATTTTATTCAATTATCCCAAAAGGCCTTAGAATATGTAACTACGATGAGAAACTAACAGTTTTAATCTCATTATATTATGAATTGGGTATAATGAACACTTTCGTGTTTCTTTCGCCCTTGCATGTTCAACCTTTGAAATATAAATAATTAACATGTATTTTTAAACAATTAACCTTTATCATAATTCTTCAACTTCCAAAGATTATAAGTATACCCTTCACTACGTAACTTCGAAGTAGAAGTGCGTTTTTTGGCATTATAAACTTTTAATGCAATTTTCTCAACTTGTGCATTTCGGAAGTCGCAAATTCAAGAATTTATATAAAAATAGTGGTTAAACCTAGAGTCATGATTCTTTGTTTTATTGATAGAAAATTTAATCTCCTTTTTGGAAATATGCGTAACTCAATACCCGCAACTAGGTACCTTTCCCTGTCCGCAGCCACAAATGTGGCTGATGGAAACATTCGGATTTCTTAGGTTAAACATGCAAGGGCGAAAGAAATACGAAAGTGTTCATTATACCCAATTCATGATATAATGAGATTTAAACTGTTAGTTTCTTATCGTAGTTATATATTCTAAGGCATTTTGGAATAATTGAATAAAATAAATTCCATAATCAACAATAAATTTAATAATTACCGCACTTTTTAACAATTGCAAAAAAGTTCATTTATAATATTAAAAAGCTACAAAATTATGTGTATATCGATGATTTATCACATAATTTAACTATATTCAGCATAGTGTGCCAAAATGGTGTCATCGAAATAACGTTAAAGCATTTTTTATTATCAATAAATTTCAAATCATTAAATTTTAGTACCTATAACGCAAAAAATATTTGTATCAAAATGTTATTTGGTACAATTATTGCAGAAATCAATATATTTTTATTTATAAAAATGTCCGTTATTTTAGACTACTCTATAACATATATCAAAATGAATCAAATCGGAGTCGGACAGTTGGGTACCCTTCCTTGTTAGAAAGAGGCATTTGACTACCCGCGACGGAAATATTGACAAAATAATTCAAATTTTAAACGCTTTTAAGACATGACGTGACAAGGTACCCTGAGTACTAAACTTTATGGTCGGAGAAATATACTAAAAAAACATAATTTTACTGATATCCTTGTACACACGTGTTCCTTAGGATGTAAATAACCCAATTATAGTACAAACCCATTTTGGCACTTTTTCACCCGCTTCGACAAAAACTCATGTAACTCTGTAACTAAATGCCGTGACTAGGTACCTTTCCATGTGCGTAGCCACAAATGTTAATGTTGTTCATCAGGCACTGTCATGGTCAGAGTATAAAAAGGGAAATACTGTAAAGTATTTAATATATTGTAATATTGTACACCTAATGGTTTGATTAATTTAACTTTTCAAGGATTTGGGGACAGAACAAGTGATGTTGTCATAGTAGAGAACTGTAACTTCCTTGATGGATTACAAGAAGGAAGTTGTATCTTAGCAGACAGAGGCTTCAAACACCTTGAACATGCATTTCAGGCATAAAACTCTTAAGGCCACCAAGTGTAAAAGCTGGTGAAAAGTTATCTAAAACTGAAGTTCGACAAACCAAGATAATTGCTATTTGCTAGTTAACGAATTTTGATTAAACGCGTGATTAGGCGTTTAAGAGAATTTAGTACCTATGCTAAAACAACATGCAGTGATAAATACTAACTTACGTCATGTTCTTGATCATATCATTATCATTGCATGTGGTCTTATAAACTTGCAGAATTCTCTTATTAAATAATGTAACATGGTATTATGATTATTTGATCATTATTGTCATTAAAAATATATAGTATGCATGTTCGGTAATTAATGTCTCAATCTAATGTATAATATTAATATCATGTTGTCAGAAAGTATTCATTATCTGTAGGGGTTGTGAAACTGTTTACTTGTTGCTTACATGCAAAAGAGGAAATATAAAATAAAAATAATAAGAAGCATGAAATTGTTTTTTATTTCATTATATTATCACACATTGGTGCTGCTACACAAAATGGGATAAATATTATGTTTTTTCCAAGAAACAGTTAACTTTTGTAGTAACTTAATAACATATTGGAGAAGAACCGCTATGGACAGGAAAGAGTGGAAATCTTTAGAGGAGGCCTATGCCGGAGGGCAAGACGACTATGCCAATGTCTAAAATATATATATTTATGTTATCAATTATTATTGTAGTCGTTAAGTAAAGGCTATAAAATAAAATAAAAAATAACATATTCACTGTCATAATTCACTAACACAATGTCTACTTTCTTTGTTTTTTCAAATTGGCTATCAGCAACACAAAAATAGCATTTTTTGACACCAGTTGCATACATTTGCAGCTGTACCTGTGCCTTACATTTAGCTGTAATGACTCCATTTTTCAAATAATTATCTTTGGATTTTGCTTTAGTAGGGCATTTAATTTGTATGATAGCATCTTTTGTTACACCGTCAGGAGACGCCGCAATCATGGGATGCTCTTTGCACACATAAAGCCCACATGAATTGATTTTCTTTTTTAAGGTTTTGCTGACCGTATTTCTGACAGAGAGTTCTAAATTTCTACCTCTCTTCATTGCAGCAGTATCTGTTACTTTTGCACCCATTATGGTATAGCCACCAACGAACCGTCTGGTGTATGGCACACACTCACTTCATCTGCCTTTGATGCTGTGATACGGCCGTACGGCATCTCATACCACAAGCTGCTTCTGTTTTGCTTCCTTGTGGCTTCTTCTATGGTATTTATTGCTGCTGCAGTGAATTTTTTTTCATCAAGCCTACAATTCTGTCAACATCTACTTTAATATCTTCAGATTGATCTATCATAAAGCAGTGCAATGAGTACTGCATAATTCCAGAATGCTTATAATATAATCGACTTGATACTTTAGCAATTCACAGTTCTCAATCTTCCTCCTTTTAGCTTCAGAAATAAATTCATTGTATAATGCTGGATCACTTGGGTCTATGAGGTATTTCCTTTTGACTCATTTGCTGCACTTTGATATACTTTAGAGTAGTCCCTACTTTCGACAAAGTCGATTTTTTCCAAT
>JALPQI010010293.1:0-40011 GCA_025490895.1 Thaumatotibia leucotreta | reverse complement strand
GCACGTCAACGGTAACGGCTGCTCCATTTAGCTCTTAGCTAAATCTATTGAGTTAAAATGTTGAACTCAAACTTTATTTAGCTTTATTTTTTTTATCTAGCTAACTCACAAAATATTTGATTATTTGACATTCGAACTATGTGCAAGAGCTTGTAATTTGTAATATACCCTTACCTAGTGATGGGTCGTTCCCGGTAGTGCGGACAGATAGACGGACATAGCGAAACTACGAATATAAGGATTCCTTGTTCAATACCTGTCAGTCCTAACTTGGAATGTTTCCAATTCGGTACGAACCTTAGGGTGCATCATGAATGTAGGATTAATATGGATTTGACAACGTAATAATAATAGCAAGAACGAAAGGGATGGTCTTATTAAAATTTTAAGTAGTGGAAGTGAAAAGGAACGATAATCGTCCGTCCTTATCACTGTGCCACTATTTTTTGTGTGTCACTTAGCATCTACGGGACAGACAAATGCGTTGAATACGTCACTTACGTCTGGTGGGAGTGAAATTAAATGTTTTTAATGTGAAAGTGGACACAAACAACTTATCCCAAGGCTTATTTTGAACAATTTAATCTGTGTTTATCTTCTAGATATGGTGCGATGCGAAGTACTAGGCTGTAAAAGTAGAAACGAGCGAAAAATTGCGGGCATAACCTTTCGCAGGTAAATATAGTGTTTTTCAGTCTAATTCTAAATGAAACTATTAGCAAACCATTTTAAAATGTAAACTGATAAAAATACTAGTCATTAGAAAGCATTTGGGCCATAATTAACTCGGAAAAGGAAAATAATTCAGTGACTTTGTTATTGTTCGAGGGATGCCAGGGCAAGGAGGGTATAAATACCCAAAATTTTGGGGTAATTTCAGTATGATAGTTGCCCACGTTCGTAAAATTATTATAATGTATAAATGATGGTTTGGCCCGATGGTGCACTTGCAGATTTTTTCTTTCCATAGAATACTAATTATTTATGAGTAAATTAAATGTTATTTGTATATACGTTGTCGTTTTATTTTATCTTATCCTATTTAAACTATCCGAATAAGTTTGCCCAAACTAGTTTGGGTAATCGAGGGTTTATTTACTATGTTGTTTGTGGTAAGTAGGTATAGTTCGTGAAATATAAATTGGTAACTTTATACCTACGTTACAGTAACAATAAACGTTCAATTTATATTTCTCGAACCTTACATGTAATTTTTCATTCTTCTAATGAAATCGATGATGATATATATATATATATATTAATTTAATGTCGATAAGTTACTAAATATATCATTATTGACGAGTTGAAATTGAGAGTCGGGGATGGTAGAAGATAGTGTATACCTAAAAGTAAAAAAAATGTATTATTTTTAAGTAAATAATGCATCTTTGCTAGTCAATATGAGCTGTCCGCAAACCGTTTACACCATTCGTCAGTAGAATCCAAAAAATGTAAACAATCCTAATAACTTGCATTATTCCATAATAAAACACTTTTAAAACACAATCGTAGTTTTATTCCGAACTTGAAAGAGTTCACATACATTTTTAGTAAAAAATATTGATATTTATAGTGGTAACCTAAAATTATATCTGCGAACGTATTTCACGATATGTTTCAAACAAGTCAGATGGTATGGAATGTCAACCATATTTGCTTACATTCTTTTTTTGGATTCTACTGTCGGTTGGTATACGTTAAAATGCAATCTAATTGATATTCGGCAAAGATGTAAATTTTGCTTGAAAAACGCCACGTATCTATGACAGTTTAAAATACTATTTCGTAAATTAAATAAAATAAGGTACACTAAGAAACTAAAACTCCACTTAAATAAACATTATTTGATATTACATTTTAATACTGTTTCACATAATAGGGTAAATGATGGGGTAATTTTTCTCGCATGGCATCAACGCTCACTATATATACATCCCTCTTAGTGGCACACTCGGCGCGGCCCCTCGGGGTGCATTCAGACCAAACGAGCATTCGCTATTCTAAACCCCTACTCTACGAAATTCGATCGTTACACAAAACGTGATTCGTTGATTTCGTAGAGTGGGGGATAGAATAGCGAATGTTCGTTTGGTCTGAATGCACCTTTATATCACAACAAAAGAAACACAACATACGAAACATACGCGTGATTTATTTTTAATTTATGGGTAAATACTGTCCTTTCATTCTTATACCACACTACCTAAGACACCCAATAATCAATTTGGTTTTATGGTTTTGCGTTCTTAATTTAACACTTGGTTTATGTCACCTTAAAATAGATCAATCATAATATACGATCTCATCAAATCAGTATAACAGCAAATTACACTAAATCTGCAAATGAGATCCCTTCTCTTCACAAGGTGATCGGCGATTACCATAAAGTCGTATTTATAAACCTGTTTGAATTTGAAACAAATCGCGGTCCAAATTAAACAAATTTTGTATCAATATTTAATATTACATTAGAATTAATAATTAAAATTATCATTATAATTGTTATTTAGGTTTAGAGCTGGTCACTTCTTGTTGTTGGAACAATCTCAACAAAAATCGAAGGATGCTGTCGTGTCGTGCCAACCGGTCAAGTGCGAGTCGGACTGGACACGGGCACGAAGGGTTCCGTGGCATTACCAAATTATCATTTAAAAAAAACACGCTTGTTGTATGAGAGCCCCTTAAAAACTTATGCTACTTTTTAGTATTTGTTTTTATAGCAGCAACAAAAATACAGCATCTGTGAAAATTTAAACTGTCTCACTATCACGGTTCACTAGAGATACAGCCTAGTGACAGACGGACAGACAGACAGTGGCGTGTCTTGGTCCTATTTTAGCTTATGGGTACGGAACCCCAAAAACTGATCAAGTCCTAGTCCATTTAACTCACGTACCGAGGGTTCCGTAATACGAAGGGTTTAGCAGGCTAACCGAACTAGAGGTGCCTTACCCCAAGGATAAGGTCAATATTTTAGGTGGTGTACTGGAAGACCCTAAAAATACTCCATGCTTAATATCTGTCTTGGGTCTTCTTTTGTTTTAGAGTTAGTCGAGATAACGTGGGTGAATCAACTTTTTTCTGTTATTGCCATGGTTACGATGGTTTTATGCATACCTATACCTAAAGTATGCAAACTATTATTTATTATCAGGAATATTTTTATATGTGTATGTAGTGGACATTAGTGGCTATTTATGCATTTTTTGTGGTACAGCCACTCCCGTGTGAAATAAAAAAAAAATAGAAATAAGAACTTTTTAAAAAAATTAAAGGACAAGAAATAATTTTGATCCGGGGATTCGAAATATAATAATATTAGGCTTGTACGTAGAATAGGTACTTAAAAGAAAACAATTACGAAAATAATCAGCTCAACTGAGCCGTTTCAGAATAATTACATGAGCATCGGCCCGACTATAATATATGTACTCTTGATCGGTTTTTATACAGGGTGTTTTTTTTTCGACCGTTCAAATTCTACGTAGTGAATGTGTAGGTCATACTGACCAAGTTTTACTATGGGGACAAAGTCGAAATCGCGAAAAAAAAATCAGCTGTTTCATACATTTCGGCCGGCGTAATGCCGCCAATTTGTATGAAACAGCTGATTTTTTTTTCGCGATTTTGACTTTGTCCCCATAGTAAAAGTTGGTGAGTATGACCTACACATTCACTACGTAGAATTTGAACGGTCGAAAAAAAAACACCCTGTATTACCTTAATGTGCTCTGCACCGACCACGTTGCAACTCTACAAGAGTTCGTAACTATAATTATAAAATGGTTTTCAAAGATTAATTAGTACGTACATGAATTTGTACTTTAAAATAAGAAAAAAATACATATTACACATAATAATTGTACATTAAAATAAGAAAAAAATATATATTAAACGATTTTAATGAGCAGAGGCCCTACCGCGAACCACGAATCACCACGATACTATCATAGATGGCGTTTAAATCGCATGTAGGAACATTATCGGGGAATCCCGTATAGTTGTCATTATTTTCTTTAGTATTGTAAAATATAAATGATAATAAAAATTAGATTGTGTTCATATTTATATTACATACAATAAATAGTTTTAAGCCAGTGAAGGCAATTTGTACAGAAGATAGCGCGAGATGAAGTGCACTCGCGCGGTGCAAGAGAGAATAGTGTGTTCGGATACTTTCTTCAAGTGTGTATCAAATTTATTTTACTACAGGTATAATCTTTCTTATGATCATAAAATTTCCATATGTAGTACTATGGGTTTGGTCTTATCGATATGTGTAAACGTACCCCATGATATATATCGAACAGTTTAATTTTATAAATCAAGCATAGCTTTAAAGTATACGGGTCGATAGCAAAATAAACACACTTATGGGGCTTAAAAAGGAGCATTCCATGAAGTCTTTTCAATACTTTTGAAAAATTAAATTAGTAAGCGGTAAGCCGAGTTACAGTATAATAGTAACATATCAAGGCTTTAAGATTGACTGTGTTTCCTAGCAGCTAGCATATTTTATTAGGGTAGCTAGTAGCTACCATAGCGACACGTAAGCGACAAAAAGTAGATGTTTTCATGGAATGCTCCAAAATAAGTAAATAACTTGGGACATCTTACACAAATCGATCTAGTCCCACGATAAGCTCATTTAAGGCTTGTGTGTGACGTGGGTACCAAGCGACGATACATGCCTCTAGTTTCGTAGGCATGGTCATTAGTCATTACCAACTTGGCTACGGACAAAATATGGAGGTTTTAATGAAAACAACACTTAATGTAACTCTTTCGTGTTTCGAAGTTACTTTTTGGGATTATACTATAGTACACAACAACAACAACAATGTAACAATTAATGCTTATAAGCATTAATTGTAATGCACAACACTATGATTCTTTCCAATATTTCCACCTGATACATTCAGATAGATCCAGGATAGATATTTTCCCCAAATTCGTATGAGACCAATGTCGAGGTAAACCATATTCAATAAAACAATGGAGCTACTCTATTAAGTATATTAAAGTTTTGTGTGATTACTACTTACTACTATGAGTGACTTATCTATTATCTATCTGTCGGGACATGCTTCAGTTAACGCAGATTCTTCAAACGGCAAATTCATTCGCTTTTTAGATTCCGATTCCCCCCCTAGGTTGGACATGGCACCGACGAATCAATCATTTTCTGAGTCAGTAAAATAGTCAGAAAATTTAAATACCCAACGACAACTTCGCACGTACATTTTTTGAATTAGCTGCTTTTTTCTACTGACAGCGATTGCTGAACAGAATATAGATAAGATAACACAGTTAAATGTGTCGCGCCTGCATTAGGTACTCCGCCGTACTCGATGATGTTGTGGAGTACGTCCGCCGGAAGACTGGCTTCTCGCTGAGGGTGCAGCAGCTGCGGTCGCGACACTACGTGCATTTCAGCTCGTTGGTTCTTACTGTTATGCTGTGAACTTCTTGGATTAATAATAAATAAATAATAAATAATTTACCATAGTGAAAGGTTTCAATCTGCCGCCTAATTTGAATTTTTAATGGCTGCTGTTTGCTTAGTGTATAGTTGCCGATTTCTAAGATTGAACATTTGATAGATTAGAATTGAGCCTTATTACATCGTGTTTTTATTTATTTCCGCTAAATTAAAGGGAAGCTCATTTATGTCAAAAATAATCAATATCTCGAAGAAACTAGTATAACACTTACTGTTATTGAATTATTAAAAAAATAAGTTTAATGACTGAACAGGTGTATTGCAACCTTTATTACATCCTAATGCTACTTATTTTAACATTTGCCGTCAGTCACCTGAAATTAACTTTTGTGTTATTCTTAAGGTTCTCTCACACTTATCATTTCATTCATTATGTATGAAAACGAAAAAAACTTTTTTTTTCGAGTTCGACTAAAAGCTACCAGGTAGCTCCAATTCACGTACCAAGCAGCCTGTTAAATCTAACGGAATTAAAAAAAACACGGTGTATTTGTGACGATAAGACTATCGGAAAAAATGGTGAGTCTTACCCTCATATTAATGAGGATTAATCTATAACTGTCAAAAGTTCATTCTTAGAAATCTGCAACTATACTTAGTTGACAATATTAATCTATTTTCAAATCAAAATCTTCATGACAAGAATCCGAACGCAGAGTGAGTGGGAGATTGCCGGTCGGCACGGAGGCTCACTCAGTTAGCCGCGGCTCGCCACGCCGGGCGCTTGCTCGATTGTTGTGTGAACGAATGAACGTGACCTGTGACCAAACAGTGCTTGTGTGTGTTAACATACGGAACACTAAAGCGTAAGTAAATGAAAACTTCATTTCAATTCAGAATACTGTCAAAATAACGATGATATGTGCGCAATTTTAGGTTAATGTCTAAAATTTTAGACTACGCTGCAACACCGGTAGTAGGATTTGAAAACGATTGCTGCGTCTAAATTGAGTTTTGATTGCGCTGAGTTGAGTATGCAAATACTTTCTCCTATCTTTAGTGTCCGACATGGTCAGTTGGTTGATGAGGACGCGTCTCTAACGGTGGCTCGGTTAGTACAAAACTTATGTTAACTTCCCTTGATGACCTGACTAGGCAAGAGAGAGCAAAGTTTCGAACTAACTGTATAGGTACTGCCCTAGGTTACAAGATTTGTTACTAAATAAATTGTGTTTTATGAGCTGAAAGCTACTTAAAACTCGCTATATTTGTGTCTTGTTTTGTTAAAACTGTAATAATTGTCCTACCATGTCAAAAAACGACGTACCTACGCTAGGCAACTAATGAATACAAAGTTCAAAGGTATGATACATAGTAGGTAGGCAAGCAGTTACTAACTAACAATTCATACTCCACAGGCAAGCAAACAGATTATCAAATTGAATCTAGGTGAAGATAATCCACATAGGTACCTAACTACTCACATGGATAGGCTTTTCCAAATCATTCAGTACTGCAAGTAAGCAATTGACTAACATGTCTCAGGCCGGCTCACCTCACCATAACAACAGCAACAGGCGGCCATTGATCTTAGAATTCTTGGATGCAACAGTTCGCTTACCCCTATTTACTAGTCATTCTAGACATTCCCTCTCGTACACCTAGAATTAAACATTCTAATCATAACCATCATAATACAAAGTCATAGTAGGTACCTATATCGTTGTCCAATGTTACTTCCCAGTCTAGGTATAGACTATCTTATTGTCTAGGTAATAATATTTTCTAATATTTCCAACAACCGTAGCCCTCGCCAAGATGCCAATCTCTAAAGCTCTTTCGTGAACGTTACCTAAATCTAAAATTCCAACAGGAATTATGATGCATGGTTATCTCGCAATTTTCTTCGCTTTTTCACTCTTAAACTTCGAATTTATAATCTAACACTACTGTGGCCGGCGTGCATCAGATCTGGTCTCGATGACACAAATAAAACTTCGACGTAAAGTACCTAGGTACTTTATTAATTTCCAAAGATAACTGGCGATTTCGAAGTTCGCGGTAAGGCCGTTGGTTTAAATTTGGTTGAGAGTGGAAGCGGGTTGAAGGACTTGAAGGTACCTATGAAGTTCTAAAGTGAAGTGACTAGCAAGAATTGAATTATTTGGAAGAAACCGATTTTTGGCTGCAATAAGACGTACTGTACTATTGGTACCTACTTTTAAAAAACACCCTTCGTTACTGCATCTTACAAGTAAAATTTCGCCTATGCAACAACGACCTTCCTAAAGAATGACACTGATGTAGCTATATTATATGACTAGGTGTTCTCAGAAATTTCCGATTTCTCACTGCCTACCTGCTTTAAGTGAGAACCTACCTGGTATTTAGGTAGCGACCCTGGCTTGTAGGTACATCATCTAGGCGCCAATCAGCAAGTGTTTATTGCATTACAAATGGCATTCACCTAAAAGCATTGTTTTGCTTGATTGTTTGCAAATGCATCAAACAATGCAATACGTGTTAAGTGGTAATAGGTTTTATCTGGACACTTGTATGCGAAAACGAGGTTAAGGCTTAAAATTGTGAGACCTGATGCGCTTTTCGGAACCTGGGAGGACTATACATACTGGTTGTAAAAAATGGTAGGGGATGGTGGTTTATTTTTTATTTAGTATGGGATGGGCCTATGTGGCCGGAATCATCGACCGCGGCCCAGCCAGCTACTAAATACCTACCTAAAACTGTACAAGGACATTACTTCGAGCGTTTCAACCGCTGTGACTTCGGTGGCAACATTATTACCCCGATTTCCGTGGGTATCTCATAATGTTTTTGGATATCTTGGTAGTTGTCAACTACGTCTACTAATATCCAAAAGTTCTTGCATCTCTCACGAGTTTCGTGTAATAAGGCTGCCACCGAAGTAGCAGCAGTTGAAACACAAAATAAAAACGTTACTGGCGAATATTTTTTCCTCCTAATTATTTCTAATCATAATCACCTGCAAACGGATTACCATAGTTTTTGTTACACTCTGTATTTTTTTCTAACATATGCCTATCTCTTAAATGCGACAGTTATTCTATGGAACTGACACATCGCGATTCAGATTAGGTCCTAAACTGAATCGCATTAGTAGATTGTGGTGAACAGGGGGGCTTTGTTTTTGATATCAGGATGCTTAGCCAATCGCTAGCGCTTCGTAGCGTATCGTAGTATTCCCTCTCTGTTACTCTTTCATATTAGTGCGACAAAGACAGTTTAGCTGCCTTTCGCTTATGATTGACGATTAAGCGTTAGCGATTGGCAACTTGTCTAAGCACCCAGCATCGCTACACCGAACGCACGCAACCAATACTTTCAGGTTGTTCAAAAGGCAGATTAATTCCGGTCACGCCAGTCATCAACGCCTCAACTCACTCATAAATAAACACCAAATAAAAATAAAAATAAACCGGCCAAGTACGAGTCGGACTCGCGCGCGAAGGGTTCCGTACCATTATTATAAAAAAAATACAGTTAAATCAACCTATCTAAAAAACTATAAGAGATAATTTAATAAAACCAAAAATCGTTGATAGAGTTTATTAATATGCATAACATATTTTTTTAGAATTGTATAACACGTAGTTTAAAAAATAGAGGGGGGGACACATTTTTCAGACTTTGACAGCTGATATCTCGAAAACGGTTCGCTTTAATAGAAATGTGATATATAAACCTTTATATCATTTTCAAAGACCTTTCTATTGATACCTCACAGTTACATGTATGGAGGGCCCCAACCCCAATTATTTTTTTTACAATATAGTATCATAATTTTGTAGCGGTCCATATAACACATATCCTTACCAAATTTTATCACTGTAGCATTTATAGTTTCCGAGTAAATCGGCTGTGACAGACGGTGAATCTATAAGGGTTCCGTTTTTGCCATTTTAGCTACGGAACCCTAAAAAAAAGCGACTTTACATTGTGTCACTAGAATTAACGCATGATCTGGAGAGATGTACCTAGTTGCTACAGTTGCTACCCGAATTGCAGCTTTCTATGTTCTTGCCTTGGTTATCTTATAGCCAATTATGGATCTACCAACCGCAGGGGCTTATTTGTCAAACGATATTAGTCTAATCACGCTTGCACAAACTAGAAGTCAATTTACACAAGGTTAAATGGTTAGTGGTGTCAAAATATTTGTATATACTAACCTAATTGTGCGAACGGGGTTGACTGTTAGGCCGTGGGTTTTTTGGCCGGCGACCGACGCGTGCCGCCGCCGACGACGTTCGAATGTTTTGTTCGCGAATGGTTTCTCTGAAACGTCGCCGACAGCGGGTAACCGACGACGCGTAAGAGAAACCACCCTCAAACATTCTCAAACAAAACATTCGAACGTCGTCGGCGGCGGACACGCGTCGGTCGCCGGTCGCCGGCCAGAAAACTCACGGCCTTAGGGGACTCGATTTGACAGTTCAGGCCTATTACCGCGAACTTTCAAATTGGACTAAAATCAGCCGTCTCGTCATCATCATCATCAGCCTGTGATATTCCATTACTGGATGTAGACCTCTCCTATTAACTATGCGTATAGACGCATTCGGAGGTAAGTAAATGCCCGTCTAATATCGTGTAAAAGAAATGGAATGGACGTGTGATATAAATGGACTGTTATACTGGTTAGCTCTATAAAGACATTCGCCAAAGCTATGTAAGTTATAAGATTATAATCTGCTTGAATGAAACCGTCATCGGCATGCAATGGCGTATAATTTCACTGTTACATAAATATCTAATTACGGTGGATATGTCCGCAAGTTGATACTGGTACTCGCTGAGAGAAATTGTATAGCCAGTTAGGTATTTAAACATGCTTACTTATTTGATCAATTGCTCATATTATAGCCGTTTGGAAGTAGCTTTTCTTTATCTCTGTGTGATAGGTACTTTGATTTCCTTTCTTTGAGAAATGATCAAACACCTCCAAATATAATTCTTGAGGAGAAAGACAACCTATCTTATTGAAAATCCACGAAGTACTGCCCATGTAAAATGGTATATTTTCTTTTGCCCACAAAATATAGGGTTATAACGTAGAACCTACAATTGATAGGGTGTATTGTATTTAATAAATATTAAATGTCATATACATATACCAAAAAAAAAATACGGAACCATCAATGTCGGAGGTGGGATTCGAACATTTCGAACCCACGTAGGTACTCGGCTTTCGCGGCCTGAACCACTCGGCCACTCGGACTTAGCGAACACCCAACGGTCGAATTTCTCAGGTATACGTATGCAATCTGTTATAAGGCTAGGCGCCTTACTATAAGGAGCCAGCAATACGCGCTACATACCTCATATACGAATTCCTTCACAAACAAAGATACAAATCAAAAATATTTAGTAAAACAGTAATAAAATACGTGTGGTTATTTTTTCTTTCAAAACTTCGTTATCTTTGTTGTCTCCTATTTACTAGTAGTTGTACAATTCCTTTGCGTATTCGGTCTGTCTGTCTGTACCTACGTCAGTTAACAGAGTCCGTAATACAGCTTATAACAGGTACCTCGTACCTACTCTGGATCTCTGTTCTTTTTTTATAATCACTAAGTAGTTGGACACCTGGGCATGTTGGTCGTATCGACTTCAATCTCGACTGAGTTCAAGGCGATGACTGATGACTCGGCTTTTACAGGACGTTGACCTTCCTATCAAGGGGCCTGAATAAGTATGTCCTGATCGGCGAGGTCCCAAAATTAATGTTATTATCATTGAGATTATAAAGACTGTTGACAACGTGAAATGCCTGGGACCATCATTTAATACAATATATGTTTTTAGGGTTCAGTAGTAAACTAAACCCTTGAAGTTTCGCCATATCCGTCTATCCCTCTGTCTGTCTGTCCGTTCGTATGTAAATATGACGTTATGGGCCGTTATGAGTAAATTTTGTTGTCCTAAAAATAGGAAGCTGGGCCTAACGTGGCTAGAAAAAATTGTAGAATAATTGTAGAGTGTACTGAATTACCGTATTTCAAAAAAACAATACCGATTATCTTTAGAATTATAAGATTTATAACTAACGTGAGACTCAAACAAATTAAAATATTATCGAACCGGGTTAACCCGGCCAAAGCCCGACGTACGCGTCGGGCTTTGGCCGGGGGTACTCCGGACGAGGACCCTCTTAATGGGTCGAAACATGTCAAGCAATCATCGACTTAAATACGTGAGTAACCCGGTTCGATAATGCTTTAATACCGATTATCTTTACTTTTTCATCATCCGTCGTATGAATAAACAAAGAAACAATAAGTGGTTAATTTACTGCAACACGTTGATAATGATAACGCAGCCAATTTGAAAGCGAAAAATCTCGTACAACATCGTGACATGATACAAATAGTGGAGCAAAGTAAACGAGAGAAGTGATTTAACCAAGGTGAATACAGTTATTTGTACTGTCATTAAGGCATTTATTGTCCACCGTGGAACCAAGTAGCCTGAAGTGAACGGACTCCCGCGAATAAACTCCGAAGGCTGACACATTGACAGATTTAAAGATATAATTTTAAAAATAAGAAAAAATGGCGTGCAAGGAATTTATTTGAGGCGTTACTCATTCGAAATGTCCAAGGCGGGAAGTGAGAAGGTATTGCTTGGATTTATGGTGACTTTGATCCTTGATTTAAGTAAGTAATTGAAAAGTATTTCGTCTCTTGAGTATCCTTTTTGTTTTTTTTTAATTGATTGGAATTCTCACAGACGGGCATGGGCTGGGCACAGAATATTATTCTCAAACCCCTCTATTAAGATAATGCTGCCCCGAGTGACCTTTATATTTATATTTACAACTACAATTCGTTCATAACATTATTCCCTAAATTTTATGAATGAATCAATGTGATGATATATCTTAAGATGACAGTAAACTCACTAAAAACGGTCACTACTGTAAGGCACTGGTCTGACCGCGAGCTACTAAGCTATGAACTATCGGCTATAAACACGAACAAAAGATACGCACTCCCGTGTAAATAAAAGAGACACGGCGGTGATAGCTGATAGCTGGGCGAGTATCGCCGCGTCTCTTTAACAGATACTGTGGCCAATGATGATGGTGAGAAGAAGATATGCGCATAGCCCGATATACACTCCAATCTAATGCCAAAAAACCTCTGGCTCACTCTGTGATGGAAACGGAAGAATTTAAAATCACAGCAAATCAAAATTGCGGTACTCAAAAACCCAAACTTGCATGGAAAATACTCGGTTTTAACCATACTAGTAATTAACTGACCATCTTGGTTTCAAACCTTATAATTTCAAATAAAGTGCTAAAGATGGTAAATGGATCCCATTATTCGCTGGAAATGTTGACGGTCGGGGCTTTGCGTATTTCATTTTGCTGTGGGAATTAGAAACATTCACTGCTTGCAAAAATCGCGCAAGTTGTTATAAATTATTCGTAATTAAATAGCAAATAAATATGTAGTTCTTGTAATATTTAGCAATGTAATTCCGACAAGTAACGCCCTTGAAGCGGGGTGTACGCCAAGGAGACACCCTTTCGCCCAAGCTCTTCACAAGTGTCTTGGAAGACGTGATGAAGACTCTAGACTGGAGCGAAAGAGGTATCGATATCAATGGCGCGAGACTGTCGCATTTAAGGTTCGCAGATGACCTGATCCTCCTAGCTGAGAACGTTGCAGACCTCCATGATATGCTCGACGAACTTCGGGTAGCATCTCTGAAGGTTGGCCTTAAGATGAACGATGAACATGTCCAAGACCAAGATCATGACTAATCATCCACTTGAAACACCAAGCATCACTGTTGGAAATTCCCAGGTGGAGATTGTGGATGATTATGTATATCTTGGACATTGTTTATCTTTCGGCCAAGGAATATTGGAGAAAGAGGAGAGCTGGGATGGGCTGCATTCAGTAACCTTGCGGACGTCCTCAAGTCCAAGATCCCTCAATGCCTCAAAACAAAGGTATTTAACCAATGTGTGCTGCCCGTTCTCACTTATGGATCGGAAACCTGGGCTCTCACCAAGGGATTGCTCCACAAAATGAACGTGGCACAAAGAGCCATGGAGCGAGCCATGTTGGGCATATCCCTTGTCGATCGAGTCCGCAATAGCGAAATCCGACGCCGAACAAAAGTATTGGACGTCGGTAAACGCATTACACAACTGAAGTGGAGATGGGCGGGACACTTGGCGAGAAGAACAGATGGGAGATGGACAAGGCAGGTTACTGAATGGTGGCTAAGGTGGGCAAAAAGGTCGGCGTGCAGGCCATCGACAAGGTGGTCTGACGATATCTGCCGCTCAACAAATAAGATGTGGATGAGGTTTACACAGGACCGAGAAGAGTGGCGTAATAAAGAAGAGGCCTATACTCAGCAGTGGGTGGATACGGGCTGAATAGATAGATAGAGAGAACGCTTTTATTAACTACGAAGAAAACGTTTACTAATAATTACATTGTTATGATATGTATGTACAATACAAACAGCCATGAGACCCATAAGTTTAATTCCGTTGAGTGGACGGGCTTAAAAAAGTAACTACATTTTGATAGAGTGAAATGTAGGTACCGTCGGCTCTAATAATATGTATACGATTTTGATCCTTGTACCCTTGACATACGTTCCGAAATGTATACATATTATTAGACGTGACTGTACCATCACCTCCCTGCCTTGCTGCCAGTTCCGCTTAAGACGCAGCCTAACATAAGAGTTTCGAGATTCGAATCACCAACCTTAAATTTCACACGGATTTACCTTCATAACAATATGTAGGTGGAGTAGGTAGTTGAAATTATAAACAAGTCGGAAAAAATTGCATTATTTACATCGCTTACGTTAGCATTGTGACATTCACTTTTTGTTCAGTCGAATCGATTGACAAATTTGTGGAATTGGATCGAAACCACAATCGTTCTGGAAACAAGTTTTTCGTCCAGCTACGACCTTGCTCGCTCGACTGAAAAGTCGCCCGTGATTTCTTATCACGCCACACGCAGCTCAGAGCGGTGGAGCGAACCTTTATAATTACACTTGATTCCATCTGACAGTATCAGAACATCTCAAGCAACAACCCCAAGCATGTTATCTCAAATGATTCTGGACAACAAACTATAAGTAGACAGTATCACCGTAAGGTTGGAAATCACATTTCAAAAACACGCAAAAACATTATAGAAACCATAAAGGTAACTGTTTACTCATATCTGTTATGCTTTTAATTTTTATCATCTGAGTGGTCATATTGTACAGCTACGTCCAAAGTCATTTACCTTATATCTCCATTAAGATACACAACACATTTCAAGTCAAGTTTGAAGATAGGCGATAAGAGTGGTCTGGCGACTTCTGCATGTAGATTCGCGTTTTAACTAGTACCGGCTTCTGTTAGGTTGCGCTTGTTGTTTCGTAGTTGCAAGACTTGACCTCATGACACTAGAAAAACATACTGGATTGATACTTCAAGTTCTGTTAACATGGAAAGACAAATATTTGTGAGCGTTTCAGCAAAAACATGAACTTTGTTGCTTACCTTTGTACTTGTAGCTTTATACGAATTAAGTGTCTAAAGAAGTACCCTTATGACAAGCGACAAAGTGGAGCAGTTTTACTAAACACTGGTCACATTTTATATGAAACATGGAATTTTGGAATTTTGACCAGCGTGGTCAGAAGAAAAATACTTAAGCCCTCGTACGCCTTGATGTGGATCCGCGTATTGGAAAACTGTAAAAATCATATATCCGGCACACGAAAGGTTAATGCTGCTGGTGATGATGGTGATTTTATTACATCTCTGGGCTTCCAGTACTTCTAAATCAAAATATTCTGATGGAAGATCCGCTTGTTATCATTAGGTTCGACTATACCGTCGAATTGCATCGTCACATAATATCTGATCTGATGTAGGTCAGTGTTTCAATAAAAAACCAAATGTCACTTTCTCCTCGCGAATAAGTATAGTACATATTTTACATCCACATACAATTAAATGCTAATTTCAGGCCTTGCCGATTAAGTCTTTTGCTTTTGATATACTGCAATCAATGCAAAATATTACTCGTCCGTAAACAACGTACAAACCTACAGAGTTCAATTACTTTTGCTTAAAGTTAAAATTTCAATAGCAGCCCACGATTGTATTTCATACGGAGGGACGAGGGTGTGTCAGTAACAATTTTTCCTTCATCAGAACTGATATAGATGCCTTTTCCTTTAAATAATTGCTGGTTGGTGAAATTGATGGCTTATTGATTTATTTCTTAATGGATCGATTCCGAACAGTAGGTCAGTATTGAGCACTGTTATTATTTTAAGAAGAGATATTTAATGATTTCCTGCTCCATTGAGAAAATACTGTGTTAGGTATCTACACTGGGTTACTAATATCTAATATAAGATAGAAACTTTATTTTTTCACTTAACACTCCTAGTTGTCTTAGTTATATTGATTATAATATTTTTTAATTCTGCCATTTTTGTCAATATCGTACAAAATTTTAAGATTATGTACTAAGGTTAATACTTAATAGAACATTTTTAGCAGTTAGTGTCTGCATTAAGTAGATGCTACGTTTATTATATAATTCCATAAACTACTCTTCGTTAAATAGAAATCGACCTTCGTTCGAAGAAATCGACAATTTAATCTACATAATATTAATTCGAAATTTGTATCACTGCTTTTGCATACAATACGAACTTTCTCCGGTCGTTTGTCTCAATTCTTCAAGTGTGCCTCTAAGGATTGCTGTTATCTGATTCGGTAGCATTGTCTTTATTAATCACTTCAATTCTGTGCCAATATTTTCCAGTTATCTCTTATCTTATTGCTTTGAGCGAAAGTGACATTTATCTACTGCTTAGTCAATTTAATTGATTCTTGTTTGATATCTAACTAGATCTGGTCTAGAATTGTTTGTGCCGGTTTGTACGTAGAAGATATATAAACAGAAGGTATTCCTAATACTAGCTAAAGAAAGTTCACCACGAAAGCTTGGCAACATCGGAAACAATGTAAACAATGAAATAAGATTCAAAGGTCCTTCCTCTTCACTTTTTCTATTATAGATACTTGTGATTACGCACTCTTTTCATTTATTTATAAGTTCCCTCGCCACTCGCCAGATTTGTAATCATCGAGCAAGTCCTCGATTTGTCCACGTGAATTTACAATGTTTTCTCGAACGGAACTTTTTAATCTGATTGTCTTCAGATCGTGTCAAGGTTCCGCCCACTGGACTGATTCAAGATTATTCGCGATGTACCGGGGTGGGTCAAATGGGCCAATTGGGCCAATGGGGGCAGCGCATTCTCGGAATAAGAGAACGCATGTTTTAATGCCTTAACGGTTCATGGGTTTACTTTACAATTCTGTAATTGATACGGGAAGATAAGCGGTAAATCTTTAATGCCATTTTAAAGCTTGATCATTAAAATTGAAGTGGGTGAAATAATCGACAGCGAATCGGTTAAATGAGAGCAAAATAATTTCTGGTTTTCATGTATTTAGTTTGATTCTGAGCAGT
Organism: Thaumatotibia leucotreta; assembly: GCA_025490895.1. Lineage (NCBI taxonomy): Eukaryota > Metazoa > Arthropoda > Insecta > Lepidoptera > Tortricidae > Thaumatotibia > Thaumatotibia leucotreta. The sequence goes on along the minus strand of JALPQI010010293.1, from coordinate 22,995 downwards.
GATTAGGTATGAAATAAATAGGTTACATTTGATTTCATTAACAAAATGTGCAATGTATTAAAAACTATCATGACAACACGTTGTGGATGATGGGACCGTGATCGAGACAGGGATACGTCGCGAAATATATATTACTTGAATATAGAAGTGTGCGCCGGCATAGAAATCGCCGGCGGCGGCGCGCCGCACAATTTTGACGGCGTGGCGGCGCCACGCCGGCGTCAAGGTCAAATTATTACCCTGTACGTTCATACATATAAGGATGAGAAGGTATTAAAAACCTAGATATTGTTTAGGACAAGTTTATTATTAAAAAATAAACACGAAACAAAGTTATAGATTGCATTTTATGCGGCAATTGTCATAATTATCGTGTACGAAAATTATTTTGTGAACTCGCACAGCGGCCCTACCGCGAAAAACGCGGTAGTAGGCCTGGATCGAGTCGTCTACAGATTCCTAATACTACAGATAAGAGATAATACTTCAGATATTGTCAATAGTATGTATTCCTGATTGTACATATTCCCAATAATACGAATTTTAAATGCTACAAATACCCAACACTACAGATTCCCAATACTATAGGTTCCCAATACTACGAATTCCCAATAGGTACTGCAGATTTCAAATACTGCAGATACCCAGCTTTACAACCTCTTTATAGTACCATCATCGCCCACACTGCTAGTCATACATCGGTGTATAAACACACGAATTTTTTTTAAAATATAAAATCTATTTTTGTATATTTTACTTTGTTTGACGTTATTATTACGAGCCAACAAAAACTGCAAGCCAAATTTTATATGCGTTTAATATACTCATAAATAAATATTTCGTATTTTGTCCAAAAAGAGGAAACATACCGACATGAGAAATACCTTTCTTAAAATGCTTATGAAAAAAAAAAAAATACAAATTGGTATATTTTTGGAGGAGGAAACAGGGAACACAAAACCATGTTTTCGCCAATTTAACGTAGGTATTATGAGGCGAAGCTGCAGTTGTATATTTCTAAGCCGTGCAAAGCGACAGCAAATTTTTTCAAATGCCAATTTGTTTAAAAGCTTCCACCTTTTCCTCTAAAAATATCTTATTCAAGAAGCACAAAAATCATCAATTGCAAACACTGAAATTAATAGAATCAGTTAATAGACAGTCATTAAACCTCCTATGGTGGCCGTAACGTAAATAATGAAAAAAACATCCATTATCATCATCAGCCTATCGCAGTCCACTGCTGCCACTGCTGGACATAGGCCTCCCCAATTACACGCCACCGTTTTCGATCTTTGGCTGCTCGCATCCAGCTCGTGCCAGGCATCCTGCGCAAATCGTTGCTGCAACTTGCCTGAGGGCGTCCTACACTATTACGCTTGCCGAGACGCGATCTGCACTCAAGAACTCGTTTAGCCAGTCGGTTCTACGGATAATATGGTCAGCCCACTGCCACTTCAGCTTGCTAACACGGTGGGCTAAGTCGATCACTTTGGTTCTCTGCCGGATAACCTCATTCATTTCTGATTTGATCCCGCAAAGAGACGCCGAGCATTGCCCTTTCTATAGATCGTTGAGCGACCTTGAACTTGTGGACCAGCCGTACCGTCAGTGTCCACGTTTCGGCTCCGTACGTCATGACGGGTAGGAAGTACTGATTGAAGACTTTTGTCTTCAGACACTGTGGGATCGACGATGTGAAGAATATAATATAATGAAAAACACACAGCTAGTAATACCTAGGATTATAAGCCTAAAAGCGGTTCAATAAGACCTACGTTACGACTTACAAGCAAGTGTGCTGAAAAAAGGGGTTATTCGCGGATCGTCTAGAACGCAAAATGACTAGTTCGTTGTGTTGCCTAAACTGCAGTTTACCCAACGTGCAATCGAAATCTCAAATTGACTAAAACGCAAAATGCCTACTTCGTATACTGCCTTCATAGCGCTATGACTAAAACGCAAAATGCCTGAACAGTGGAGTGCAAAAGTTTAATGATACAGAATCAAAAGATGAACCAGATGGCGTGGGTCATTAGTTATTAATCACCAATATTGATGATTTCTTTTCGGATAGTAAGTAGAAAATATATTTTTTGCATACAAAGGGTCAGTAACAACACTAGCAACTGGTCTACAACGCAAAACGTCAACAGTATTTTTTCCGTTTTATCATAACTTCAAAGCGATATCGACGAAGCCCCGCTTACGCGGGGTGGCAGTTTGGCCTCCGGCCATTTGTAGATACCTAACGTAACGAACCTATTCTACCTATACCTAGTGACTGTTTGTGACTGTACTCGCAAAAACAAAAGACAAAAGTAGGCAAAATGCGTTCTTGTCGTTCTGCGTGTTGGGTAATTTGCTTTCAAGTCGATCTAAGGTCTTGGTATAATGCTCGATGGTCAAACTGCAATGTAGGCAAAACAACACACTTGTCATTTTGCGTTCTAGACGATCCGCGAATAACCGGAAAAAAGCATTACAGTTGGGAATCAGTAGACGTGAAATCTAGAGAATATGGAATCTGTAGACATATGAATCAATCAGTAATGTTGAAAATCTGTAGACATGGGAAACCGTAATGTTGGAATATTAAAGTATTGGGATTCTGTAGGTTTGTAAATCTGTAGTATTGGGAATGTGTAGACTTGGAATTCTGTAAAAGAAATCTGTACAATTGGAAAGAATTCTGCCCAAGTAGTGTATTTTTTTCGTAGGTGCGTATCAATATCTAAAAATCTGCAATCCAGAAATGCTGTGCATACAATCTTTTCGGTCAGAGGGAACCGCTTGTCGATATTCGCAAGCATGTTGTTGTTTAAAGTCAAAATGATCAGCGTGGCGCGTAATTTAAATGATTTTATTGCGTAAAATTTTTGTCACGGCGTGAATTTTGAAAACGTCGGCGGCGGCGGCGGCGTGGGTCCCGCGGCGCGGCGCCGCCGCGCCGGCGTGGCGCACACCTCTACTTGAATATTAACAAATAGAACGCCGTTGTCACGAATTTGGTCGTCGTTTGATGACTTTAATTAATAGTCCAAATTGCTCTTGAGGGATCCGTCACTAAGCACTGCAAAGGTTACAGGTACGCATGTTTCAAACAAATGCTAAAACGATGCAATGTGTTGCACGAGAAATCTAGTTTTATTGTACAAATGAAATTGTTTCCTGTTAATTGGACAAGCGGTTCTAAAATAAATGTGAGTCTGCTGCCGATAAACTGAACACTTTATGCATCGAGGGTAGCACTCGGCACTCTACTTTTAGAGTTGACCTCTTTTACATCTGCGATAATAATGCTTTACTAGTACCCTACCATTTACCAGCACTTTACGAATAAATTCAAGATATCCTATAAAAGGTATTGTGATGCCAAATATGGGTAATAGGTATTTTGCCGTTGCGCTTTCTGTAAATTAGTTATGCTAAACAGCCAAACAAAACGTTGCCAGACTGGGTCGCATTTTATAAAGTTACAATTTATAATTTTGCTGTTTGCCTCTCTTTATAGCCAATTTGTGCGTGCCTTAGAGAAGTTAGAGAGGCAAACAGCCAAATTGGAAAATGTAACTTTATGAAACGCGACCCTGGTTGTATTGTAAAAACAAGCAAAGCGTGTTAACTGTTCTAGAGTTCAAATAGTAGCGAAATACAAAAGCCAAAGTTACTGATTCTATAAGTTCAGATGTAGTGAATAATTCTATTCCTTCGTGTTTCATCGTTTAAATGCCCTAATAAATTATCTTAGCGATGGCAACTCAAGCTATAATGACGAGTATTGGTACAGCGTCGGGTACTAGTACTTCCACCTTATACTTCGGATCCTTTTCATAGAACTTGCGAACAGTGTAAAGCAGCTCAAAGAAATATCCATAGCTGAACACTATTTTATTGTTTTCATGGTTTTGGATAATCTATTGGTAATAATTAAGCAGTATTTACTGACGTATGTATATTGGAAATTAAACACATTTATTCAAGTATAGGTATAAAATTACTGAATAGTGTTTGTAAAACGTGCGCTGAAGGCTGAATATTGCCTATTCTAAAATAATTTACAATTCACAAAACAGGCATACTGTAGATGTGTCACGGCAAAAAATCAATGCTTGACCTGCAAGGCCTGCGAAATAAATCCCAATGAGCAACCGTGCTAACTTGCAATACTATAAAAACTAATGGCATCTTAATTTTAACAAAGTGCCATAGACTAAATTAATTGGTGCCGACGCAAGACATGGCGCAAATGGTTCTTTTGTTAGAGTATCACAATTCGTTACGCTGTGGGAACGTTGGATTCTTGTTGTAACTATGGTGTGGTCACTGATCAGCTGTGGGGCTGAGATGAAATAATCGGTTCTAAAGGTGCTTTCAGACCAAACGAGCATTCGCTATTCTAACCCCCTACTCTACGAAATTCGATCGTTACACAAAACGTGATTCGTTGATTTCGTGGAGTGGGGGGTAGAATAGCGAATGCGAATTGGTCTGAATGCACCTTAACTATAATTTTGAGGTAGTTGATTTTAAGGTTGGAACGCTATAATGCTCAGGATACCCGACGACACTGACACTCAACACAAATGTCGACACTAATGTTGATTGTGTCCTCATGGTAAGCAATTTTTTGTGTCGACACTTAGAGACATCTTAGTGTCCGGGTTCAAGTGTATTGGCTGTCTACATGGATTGATGCTACACTGCAATTCCGTATAGTGAATTCCCTCGCCATGAACCAACGTGCCAATCTATAAGAGATTTCAGGGTTAACTTGTACTAATGTCCCACTATACTGTTCGTAAGTAGGAAACAAGAAAAGTGTAAACAAATACGGCTGTCTTTCTATAGTACGAGTATTTGACGTCACATATCGTGAAACACGTTCGTAGATTAATTTTTACGTTAAGACAAATAATTATGAATAATTTTCACTAAAAATGTCTATGAACTCGAGGTTTAAGGTTTAAAGTTGGTGATAAGACCAATATTCTGAAAGTTCGAAATTATGAAATATTTAATTCAAGTTTTTAGGTTTGTTGGCCTGCTACCTAGTTAATATGTAATATAAAATATGCATTGCATTTCCTTTACTAACACTTCGATTACTGTTATAATAAGTTTAACTAATATTGCGATACTCGAAATACTTATTTATTAAACTAAGTTAATGTTTTTATAAGGAACTCGTCGTAAGGGCTTGAGATAAGTAAGTTGTTGGTTGTGTTGTAATGTTTTTGACAGTCACTTATTGCATTTTGATATCTATCACATCTTGCTAATTTTATTGGGTCAAAACAAAACAATGGCGATATCATCAATAATTTCAACGGCACTTTAGATTTGATAGATTACTCGATTAGAGTGTTCGGAAAGTGAAGGCATGTGAGATATATTATGTACGCGCCTTGCTGCCAGGCCTATCACGAACTTCTAAATTCGTCAATTTAGAGGATTTATCTCTGTCACTCCTACGAAGCCGTCATTAGAGTGACGGAGACAAATACTCTAAATTTGCGGAAAATTGAATATAAAAAGACAAATTCTAACGAAGGCAAGAGGCATAAAACGAGAATAATCTTTTATACTCCTTAATTACAATTTAAAAGTCGTTGTGACCTTTCCATACATTGAAGCTTTAAAACAAACGAGCGATAAAGCTGACATTTTTATCAGCTTTTTATTATTTTACTTCGTCAACATACTGTTATTTTAACAACATTTTATTATCCACGAGTACGCTGGAATTTTTGTAATATGTCTTGTACTTCTTGAATTCATCAAGCTTAATGAATACAAATTATATTTATTAAACATATATCACTAAAATTGCAATTAAACCTGATGAAGTTATTTTACTTGTGTTAAAATATTTTCGTAATATATGGCCAATATTAATATTATACTTAACTTACTTCTTCCACTATTTCACCTTTCTTATAAGTTCAGTTATTAAACCTAGGTAGGTTTAATACTGTTAGACATGAGCGCCGATGGCCAAATAGCCGGCGGCGGCGCGGCGGTCAAAATTGATCGGCGGCGGCGGCGAATCGGCGGCGTGGCCTTGAAAACAGTTATTCATAGAGTTCATAGCAGGACCGAAATTTTGCATAGCAAAACTCAAATTGACAGAGGGATTGACTCAAATGCTCTTTACCTATCGATAAATAATTGACACTTAACAATACATCATCATCAGCCTATCGCAATCCACTGCTGGACATAGGCCTCCCCAATTTCACGCCACCGTCTTCGATCTTCGGCTGCTCGCATCCAGCTCCTGCCAGCCATTCTGTGCAAATCGTCGCTGCAACTTGCCTGAGGTCGTCTATACTATGCTTGCCGAAACGCAGTCTCCACTCAAGAACTCGTTTACCCCAACGGTTGTTGGTTCTACAGCTAATATGGCCAGCCCACTCCCACCTCCCACTTCAGCTTGCTAATACGGTGGGCTATGCCGATCACTTTGGTTATCTGCCGAAGCCGAGCATAGCCCTTTCCGAAGCTTGCTGAGCGACCTTGAACTTGTGGACCAGCCGTACCATCAGTGTCCACGTTTCGGCTCCGTACGTCATGACGAGTAGGGCGCACTGATTGAAGACTTTTGTCTTCAGACACTGGGATCGACAATGTAAAGACTCGACGTAGCTTTCCAAATGCTGCTCAACCTAGCTAAATTCTTCTTCCTCGAAGTTGTTTCCTCCATCTGCAATGATTGTCCGAGCTATACATATCTACCTCTACTACTTGCCATTAATGTTGATGCCACGTCCTTGCCAGGTCAGTGTCTTAAACATGTCCTCCATTGCATTTGAGAACGGGTTGCGATTAAGGAAAAATCCAACCGCGCCAGTGTGGATATGGAGGCATTCACACAAGAGCAAGGCGTGCAGGGCGCGTCGGAAAACTCTATGTGGTTCCGCCGAGCCAGTTAATTCTGGCTTACTGGTGGCAACACCGAGTAAGGCGCTCTATGTGTCGCGCCTGCATTACTCCGCCGTACCCGATGATGTTGTAGAGTATGTCCGCCGGAAGACTGGCTTTTCGCTGAGGGTGCAGCAGTTGTGCCACGCCCGCTGCAGGATACCATCGCGAGTGCAGACTTCTGGCCGAAGAGCGTCGTGTTTCGGCAGTTCCCGGGCAATCTGCCGAATTCTACGTCAGATCAGACGACGCAACGGAGCCACGTCGTTACGTTGTCGCCCAAATTTAAGTAGTTTTTATATATAATTTGACATGTAATTTTTTTGTTCGCAGTGACTTGGTTTTTACTATTATGCTGTGAACGTATTGGAATAAAAATAAAATAAATAAAAAATAAATAAATAAAATAAATAGAATGTGGTCTATGGTGCCGTATCCGCTCCGAAATCCAACCTCCGGGTTGGGATTCGTCGAGTCTCCGTGCAAGACGGTTCGTGACACTCTTGGGAACAGCTTATAGACATGGCTTGGAAGAGAAATGGGTCGATAGTTCTTCATCAGGGTAGAAATGGGTCGATAGTTCTTCATCAGGGTTTTGTCACCGTTTTTGAAGAACAGGACGACCACACTTGTACCCTCCGGAGTTCTCCCTTCAAATAGGACAGCGTTAAAAAGCTTTTGAAGCTCCCTCAGTACGGGTTTACTTCCTGCTTTTAACAACGCTGGTGTAACGCCATCCTATCCAGGGGCTTTTCCGTTTTTAAGCTACTCAAGAGCGATATCGGTTTCGCCGATACTGACTTCTAGCAGGTCTTCAGTGTAGTGGTGTATCAAAGTGGCTCTAGAATCCTCATTTTCAGGATCAGGTCGAGATGCATGCTATGTGTATAATCGGCCATAGACGGCTCCCACTTCGGAAAGGACTGCCGACTTTGAAGTAACGACTTCTCCACGAGCTGTTGTCAGCTTCGTGAGGTGGCTTCTTCCTAAAGATTGTACGAACAATTTTCATCCCCGGTTCTGACGATCGCTTTTTCAATCGAAAGAGTATTGGATCACCGGAGATAATGTCGTGCTTACTGATCTCTCGGTGTAGAGTCTGTTTCCCTGACCAAGAGACTGGTGGGTTTTCACGTCGTTACTACATTAGCCCTAACTGCCCTAAGGTCTCCCCTGAAAACTTTGACTTTCTGCCCCTGCGCCGCATTTCACAAAATCTCGTATCTTCCACCCCGAGGATGCGAACCACACCTTGAAGGTTTTGGTTAACATCCACTGTGGTTTCCGTCGTCAATGTGAAACATTAAGAGTATATCTATTGGTTTTAATAACTACTAATACTAATATACGGAGTACAACCGAGAACAAGAAAACCAAACATGGCTACTAACTTAAATGGATACATAATTTTGTGACTTCCAGGCGTATACATATCTTTGTACTCGACCATAATATTTGTCAAACCTTTTCGAAATGTGATATTTACAACGATTTTAAAACTATATATTTAAAAACTTTTAATCCTCAGTATTAAAAGAAGCGTAATATTTTGATGCCTCATCAAGGTCACGCCGATTCCACGCCGGTGGCGGCGTCGGCGGCGGCGGCGCGATGTTTTTTACCGGCGGCGGCGGCGCGCCGGCGCGGCGCTCATGTCTAAATACTGTTAAAGCAGGTTTTTTTTTAATTTCAGCAAGCAAGCAACATGTTCAAACAGATCATACGATAAATACCAAGATATTCCCATACATTCCTGACTACCGGAAGGGGTAGGCGTGTCGTTTGTGTTTGTTTGTTCCTGTCAATACTCGTGGGTGGGGACACAAGTCAACAGTCGACTTTTGACACTTGTCACTCTTATTATCGGTTGCTGACCAGTGTAGGTTCTATTGTACAAAGTAAACGTTAAGTGGTGTTTGATTGTCTGTGGGTTTGAGACAGGTGAGTGAGGTGCCTTAATAACGGCATGACTTCTAAAGCCGCGTTTTCACTTAGTGGTATGAGCGAGCATTCGTTCGTTCTTGGACAGATGAAAACAGGATTTCACATAGCAAGATGGACGAACGAACGTCAGCCCACGAACAAGTTCCACTTAGTGTTCTGAACAGCAATGCTTGTTCAGAACACTAAGTGGAAACGCGGCATAACAACATTATAGGTACTGTGGTTTCGTTATTTGGTGTTTCGGTAGTTACTGCTAAAGGTAGTGGTACCTTTACTAGCTTTACCTACCTATATAATATAGTGTCAGATAATAAATAGCGAATAGTAATAAGTGGACATGCCGTCTCACAAGGTACAACAACTGGATGTTGGATTCCAATGTTGTTATAAAGTAATTGGAATGAAACGGAATCGTTTCATTCATCTAGTTTGTTTACGCTTCCAGCACCAGGTGGAGTTAAATATAGCACCCAGACGTCGGCTTCGTAAACACGGACATCCTGATGTTTTAACTATTTTATAGCGTTTGTTGTGTTACTTTTATATTCAATTTCATTAGGTTCGATATCGTTGTTACCATTGAGGTCATTTGCCAGAAAATACTCTAAAGCTTTAAAAACTAAAGCGTATGAAATGATATAATTGGACTGGTAAGAGAACAACTGAGGAGTGTCTTTTCAAAAGGGCTTATTTCCAGTTGTAACTTTTTTTGGGAAATTGAGAAAAACATAAATCCACGGTTTTCATTTCGATATTCTTTCTGTGTTTTTGATATAGTACTTAAGTAAGTTGATATAAATGTTATGGCACTAAATATATTGCTTTATCAACTTAATTATTAAGTTAATATAACATAAACTTTCAGAATTAAGCCCTTTTGATGCGGAACTTTTGGAATTAAGCCGTTTTGTTGCGGCCTTGTGAGTTTATCCAATAATACACAAGCTGTTTTTCAAGCAAATTTTACAAACCCTTCATTTATACAAAAAGTACTTAATAATAAGTTATTATAATAAAATATACACTTCTAAAAGCTCATATCATTTTCTTAGTGTAAGGGAGAAAAAGGCCCTTTTGACACGGACTTTGATATTTTAACATTTTGGAGGACAAGAAGAGGCTTATTAGAACTTGAAATTCAAAACAGATATGTATTACTCTACTTTTAGCAAAACTGCATTCATAGTTTAAAAAAAGTTGAAAGTGAAAATAAGCCCTTTTGAAAAGACACTCCTCAACTACTCTAAATACAGTGGAATTCTTTCTTGATGTAGAGTAGTAAACGACGGTTTTCTGAGGAGTCATGAAATATGCCATGTACTCACATGTCTCACGTACCTTGTTTTTTGTATCATTCCTCGCTAATGAGGAGGGTTCCTCAGACAGTCGAGAACAATTTTGAGCGAAGTACTGCCTCACCCTAAACCATTACAACCACCCTCTTTGTAGAAGACTAGTGCTAAAGGGAAATCTTCTCTTCTATCGGCTTCCCTTTAGCCAGACACAGTGCAGATGAAAGGAAGGCGGCTTCCTACTTATACCTTTAGGGGCTTTAGGTACTACATTCTGATTTGCGTAAAAATGTGTTTTCAAAACAACTATTTAAGAGTGAAAATTTATTGTCAGCTACAGCTGTAACATGACTTTTTAAAGTTCACACTTCTTTATATCGTGATAATAAGAACGTACCTGCTAAGTCTTTGTTTCAATTTGGAGGTACAAAGGGCTCTTTGTCTGGCTGTGCCGTCTAGTTAAAAATAACACCGTCTATTTCTAGTGCGACTGCAGCGCGGTTCATTACAACGAGCCGAGAACGTCGGGTTTTCTCGGAGTTTTCTGCTTTAACAATAATTATTTGAAATACATGGAGAAAAAATATAACGTCACATTATGGCCAGTGTTTAGTGGAAATGGTTCACAAGTGATAATAACTAACATACCTACACCTACATCGTGACCAGTGGCAGTTATTGGCATAAGTACCTACCTATAAATGAGCCCGAAGTTTGTAATTGTGATACACATTATTAAGTTAAACGCAGTGTACCTTCCTACCGATAGTCGAATCATAGTAACTAAAGGAAAGTGAAATTACGCAGAAGCAATTTAAACTATAGATGTACATTATAATAAGCAATAGGTAGGTATTCAAAGTCAACTTACTTGTAAGTTCAGTTTTGGTTATCACGTATCATTTAATGGTGTTCAATCTTGTAGACAAATTCAATGTGAGACATCTCCAACAATACAGCAAATCCGGAAGGCACGGCTCATCGGTCTAACGACTACAACCATCATCCACCAGTTTCTCTAGACCTCTCGACTCTCCACAAACAAATTCAATAAGCATGACTTTTCATAAACCGAAGGGGGGAAAGAAGATCTTAACACTTTGGACGGCATGCCACGCAAGTCGGCTATTTTCTTACTGATTGCCTGTGGGAACTCTCAGTTTTGGTGTAATTTGAGAAGTAAAAAATGGTCTTATAATAATTGCTATGAAACGTAGATTTGAAGTGAGATTTTTATAGACAGATGTAGTGACAGGAATGATTGTAGCTCACGATCTAACTGTGTCGCTGAACAGTAGCGTGATATAAAATTACCGGTAAATATAGTTTAGGTACTTAGCCATTACTCTGTCAAGAATGGGCGGGTCAAGTAGAATGATTTGTTAATGACGTAACCGACACAACTTACCTTCTACGTTTAGTTAAATCGGCTTATTTTTCATACTGTAAAGCCTAGTGCACAATTAAATAGGTAAAGCTTTAAATCTCTTGTTTTTAGCAAGTACTCGCTTCAATGACTAACTTTTACTAATAAGTTAAAATCAATTTCCCTGTCTTCAGACCGTAGACTTTCCTGAGACAATGAACCTGAGAAAATGAGTTTCTTCAAAGTTGATTTAATATTAGAAAGTGGAACTAATTTAGTATTTGCCAGCACAGCGCCCAATGTCCATTGGTGCGTGATAGTATTGAAAGCCTGGTGGACACAGTTTAGCGCAAATTTAGTTATGCTGCAAAAATAAAACAAAACAGTTTTTCAATAAAACGTCCTATGAGTCAAGAAAACGAATTTGGCGTTTGCTCGTGTTTTTCGTACTAAATACCAATGACTAAATATTTAACGTCCCTATTATTAAAAGGTAACGATATTTACTGCGATAAAATATTTTAAATATATCAGACAGAAAGAACGACCTCGTACTCAATTAATAGAGAAAAAAAAACAATGTAATAGTACTGGTGCAGAATTTCGATAATACAATAAACTTTGAACCATTATTTTTCTCCGAAGCTGATTAAATAACCATCCTTGCGAAATGAAGCGGCCTATCAAGTCACATTTCATTCACAGTCATATATTATTATCTTGATTATCTTTCGTGATTCGACATCAAAATTATGCATGCAAGATGTTAGATGACCTATGGAACTAATCCTGACAGGCGACTATCACTTTACTGGAACTTGATTTGATATCCGTAGTGTTTGTTCGGCAAATGTAGGCACGTGAAATGTTTGAGCGCACATACTCTACCACACGTTCCGTAGAGTCTCTGCGGAAAAAGAAGGCAGTCAGTGTACATTTTGTCGCGTGTCTGTTATACGGCCACATTTCAAAATCGATTTTATGGAAGACGAGGCCGTATTGCAGGAAAATACGGTCACTTTGGTCACGGGTTAACACATAATTGTGAGATGATGCCGTATAGCAGGCACGATTTTCGCGTGATTTACTGGTGATAAGACCACATGCAGGGTCCGCCCGGATAGCTACCACCGTCTTACCCGTTAATCTGCCTCTAAATAGCAGTGTTTCGGTTTGGGGGTAAAATAGCCGGTGCGGTGTAATTACTGGCATAGATAGAAGCAATCCAGCATCTAAGTTCTCAGGGTAGGCAGCGCATAGGTAGTGATGTGCCGTTCCCGGAAATATTCCCCAGGCGGGAATAAACCCAGGAATATTCCCTCACATAGGGAACATTGAGGAATTTTGAAAGTGTGTAGATTTACAAATTGTATGATCGAAGATTACATTAAAGCGTTATGCATTGAAATATTTACTGAGACATTAATCACTGAGACTCGACTACGAAAGTAAATTCCCAATGTTCCTGGGTTTATTCCCAATGTTCCCTGGGTTTATTCTCATTGTTCCGGAAGTTTATTCTCAATGTTCCCGGGAATATTTCCATCGTTGCTAGTAAAATAAAAAAGACAACTGTTTTTACTGTTTCTGCAGTGCTCATGCTGCTCATCGATGTACAAAATTATCTGTGATATCAGTCACAGACGTCATAATAGAGTCTCGGCTTGACTCTTGATATTCAGTGTGAAGTGAAGCAGCCGAAGAACAACTAGGTTCACCATGTGCTGATGCCGATGATTTACTTAAGGCACTGATGGAATAATTTTTTTTTCGGTCTTCAAAAACACACTGAACATCACAAGGTGTTTTGGGGCATTTACCTAAATGACAGGCGAATTTTGTTGAATTTTTGAATAAATAGACAAAATTACAGTACTTGCAACAATACGTCACTTTATTGTTCACTGTATGAGTGGTGAAATGTTCAAACACTTTACTTTTAGGCCTCATGACTCAAGCACATCTAATCACGTATTAATAGCACTAGATACGGTAGAAGACTGGACGAAAGCACCACGCGCGGTTTAACTTTTTAGAGGAAGGGAGATAACCTATATATTGAAAGAAAGAGATAGAAATATAATATCCGCAAAACACAAAATGCATAGCCAAAAGAAGCCACGACTTTGTGATCCAAACAAATGCTCAATTTAAGTACCTATGTAACACATTTATTATGTACATATATCTAGTAAGTAAAAAAAACGAGGTGTTTTGTGACAGTCATTTTACCTCATAATTAACGAACTTAATTTATTTTTTGATTGCCTAATCTGTATTGCAATATTCCCCAGTTTTGGGAATATTCCCGGGAACAAGGGATTATTCCCGGGATTAATCCCAGTGGGAATATTCCCATTCCCGGGAATATTCCCGCGGCACATCACTACGCATAGGCGATCTTTTGATCACTATGTCCATGGGCCTCAGTTCCTGCTTTCCATCAGGTGGGCTGAGAGCTCAGTTGTCTATCTTCATTACATAAAAAAACACGATTTATACAATGTGTGTATAGTGTAAACTCTGCTTTTCAGCTGCACATACCTATAGTGACCGACCTTGCCTCGTTACCTTTCTGCCCGGTGTAACGCGATACACTTACCATTGTAACTGCGTAATGGCCGTGTTCGTGATATTTTAGAACGCTTTTCCGTTTGCGGCTTTTGCGTAACACATTTTTACGAGGTTTTATTCGATATACACACGGGCTCAACTATTAAAAACATGAACAGTAAAGACTAGTTCGTCAAAATATGTGAAATGAACTAGAAAATGCTGTTCCATCACAAATGATTATTAACATTGGAAAACAGTTCAAAAGTGTATCTGTAGACGCATATCTTGCAGTGAAAACACAACGAACGTTATCATTACTGGATGCTTAGCCGAGTTGCCAATCGGTAGTGCTTGGTAGCGTATCGTAGTTTTCTCTCTCTGTCTATCTTTCATATTAGTGCGACTAAGACAGCTAGCTGCCTTTCGTTTACGATTGACGATTAAGCGCTAGCGATTGGCAACTTGGCTAAGCACCCTGAATAGTCTTAAACTTACCGAGGGTTCATGAGACATTCCGGAGAGTAAAATGTAAATATTAGAGTCTAATCTCTGGTTAGGTATAATAATTATGTAGTGACGTTTCTCTTGTCCTTATGTATTTTCACTTTCGGGAAGCGCCCCCTTTCGGTATAGATGCTGCAGATTGCAGTCTCCACTTCCACTCTGTATTAATATATTTTCGCCTTTTTCGTTAACACAAAAGATGGTTTTTGTTTACTTCTCTCTGCAAATGTTTACTCGAGTACGGGTTCGATGCACGGACATTAACGCTCAATTAGTTATTCGTCTGGGTCTGATTCTGCTACTTTGTTCCTCGGTTCCCGCTAATAATGCGTTTTAATTTATGTTTATTAGCATACGGACATTGCAGACGGCCAGTGCATGCGAACATGCTTCATTAAGGAACAGTTTTAAAAATACATCAATATGGTTTTACTCCATGACGATCGAACACATACTGAAGACCGGAGGCCTAGCCAACCTAAGCCGGTTACCCAGCGTTAAGCGATGGAACTAGTAAAAATATTTCTAACAATTATAATCATACAGATATAAAAAAAGGGTGATGTAGGATTTTAGTACCTATAGATACTTAGATAATATAGATATGTACTAAAATTAATTTTGACGACTCCTCAAGTCCTCGTTTGCACCAATATTCGTAGGAGCGGGATGGACACAATATTAGATACCAGCCCGGCAAGCACATCATTGAGCGCGAGATAGCTCGCGCTGCGACAAACCCATGTCGCGGATGTCAAATTTATATTTCTAGCCGTCATTTTCTCGATTTTGGTAGCACAAGTTAACAGCTCGAGAAATTAGTTCCATGTGAAATAGCCATCCCGCGGGCGACATAACAAGTGTTGCCATTTATGTGTGGGACTAACTTTTCTTTCCTAGCAACACTGAATCGGTATAAATAATGTTGAATGATGAGTGAACAGCAAGCTTTAAAAATGAAACATCTCTAGTCACGATAACTTTGTCTCGTTCACGTAGTATAAAGATTAAAGAGATAGGACATTTTAATATGAAAATGTGAAAGTGTCATAATAATAATCTGTCACATGACATTGATTGTAGATTGTGTTTGGTGGCGATATTTTAAATGGCTCATGAACGTAAAATTTAAGTTAATTATAGCCTATTTATACTCTTTATACGTTACTTAGGTACTGTGGATTTTAGTTACGATTATTTACATTTAAACCGTATATTTTTTGAAATTCATGTTCATAATTCTTTAGTAAAAATTTATGTTATGAATTATATTTCAGTCATCGGAGCCCAATAATAATACAAAGCAAGATGTCGTTGAACTAAACCCATAGTTTCCAGAGGGAGAATGTGGATCCGGAAAAGATGAAGTACCTATATTGAGTCAAACTCCAAAAAATAAATATATCGGGTCTTCGAATTACCAGCAGGTATTTCGATGAAAGCTTGTACAAATCATTTAAATTTATGATGGAAATATGAGGATTTCGTTTTCGTACCCGATACCCGCCTCCTTAATCCATCCTCAAGGTTCCAAAACAATATATGTACCTATGACCTAAAAGTAGTTGATATATCGGATATCCTGCATATACCAACTTAATTACTAAGGTCAAGTATGGTCAAGAAAAGTAACATCTTAAGTTATATACATCGCGTCTGATAGTATTATGTATAAGTAAAAATCATACTACGATTATTTGTTTGATCTGCAGGTTATTTTTGCGGAGCTGTCAATAAAGCATGGTATTTATCAATTATTCAAACTGTTTAAAGATATGGCGCAAACTGAAGAAAAAGGTTCGCAATCAGCAAATCGGATTCCACAACAGCCATGAAAGCGGCTGCTGGGTCGCGCTCTGCAGCTCGTCGTGAACAACAAGAGTACGCTTGGCGCCCGAGCTCGTGGCGCAGCCTGCGTTTGGTTGGGTGGTTTTAAAGTATATCGTTGAAGTTAGAGCCCACGGGTGTATGATATTTTTTCACTATATTTATGAGGTATCATGTTGTTACAATTTATGTTAGTAAATCACATTTCACATAGTGGAAGAAATATAACGCCGTGGACGCGAACTTCCGCGGCAAAGTATAAAAGTGCCCATTCAATTCAGACGATCGTCTACAATAGAGCAGAAATTACATTTATTACCTAATTAATTTATTAATATATTTGTGATTGTAAACTTGTTTGCCTCAACTGTTCTTTACGATACAAATATTTGTTACATTGAGTCTTTAATACATGTTATTATAATAAATACATTTTTTGTAATAAATACCTACATACTGGATTATTTATGATATATTTTTTTATTTGTTTAAAATACTAGTTATTAGCGGTGTGGAGACGGTAGTGAGATTACATTTGTCACCACCCCAATTCTTCCCGTTGGTGTCGTAAGAGTCGGTTAAAGGATTGAAGTGTCATTGACTATTTATTTATCAATGGGTAGTAGTGTGAGTAGTGTATCCACTATGATGGGCAGCAGCATCGTCATAGTGGACACATTACTCCCGATTATGGGTATATGCGGCTATGCGCATAGGCTAAGGAAAGGACATTGCCCATGCAGCCGTGAACTAATAGAGGCTGATCTACTCTTTCCTATATAGATGATGTGTCCAAATGCCGCTTTTCTTAATTATATTGTACTTGTAAAATATAGCTGTGTAATTGTACGGTATACTACACAGAACATCGCTATCACAATTAATACTATTAGGCATCTTGCCCTTAGATACTTCTATTCAATAGCTATTAGCATTGGTAGGTACGTTAATTAATACTATTTCTTTACAACCGCTACTTTTGAAAATATTACTAACATTTGATTCTCTATTGAACCTCCATGGGTCTTCAGACCTTACGGTATCGACTGTAGGGTCGGTAATGAAACGAAGTTTGTTAATATTAAAACATTAAATAATGCCTTAGAACGCATGTACTATAACAGATTACATATTCATAACTACCAATACATAGCTCATAGCTACGATAATAATTCGGCTGAAAGGCTAAATTTGCAATCCGTAACGAACTTTACGTGTTTCTCGACTTTCTCGCCACCTTCACACCTTGAAGACAATTTGTCGCATTTTGACATTAAAACGCAATGTATTTTATCGCTCAAGGTACACTTGTGCTACGAATTTTGAGGATATCTCGCGTGGGACTTTCAAGCGAAATAATTATGTCGCTTTGATAGATCATCGCGAGTCAGCGTTATCTCGCGCGCATGTTGTGCTACCAATTCGTGACATAGCTCGAGAAAACTGATGAGAGAGCCCATGATGTGCAGCACGGCAAGCACATCATGGGCGCGGGACGACAAAAACTGCGACATAGAGTTTTCTCGAGCTATGTCACGAATTGGTAGCACAACATGCGCGCGAGATAACGCTGACTCGCGATGATCTATCAAAGCGACATAGTTATTTCGCTTGAAAGTCCCACGCGAGATATCCTCAAAATTCGTAGCACAAGTGTACCTTGAGCGATAAAATACATTGCGTTTTAATGTCAAAATGCGACAAATTGTCTTCGAGGTGTGAAGGTGGCGAGAGAGTCGAGAAACACATAAAGTTTGTTACGGATTGCTAATTTAGGCTTTCAGTCGAATTATTATTGTAGCTATGAGCTATGTATTGGTAGTTATGAATAATCTGTTTTAGTACATGCGTTCTAGGGCATTATTTAATGTTTTAATATTAACAAACTTCGTTTCATTACCGACCTTACAGTCGATACCGTAAGGTCTGAAGACCCATGGAGGTTCAATAGAGAATCAAATTCTAGTAATATTTTCAAAAGTAGCGGTTGTAAAGAAGAAGTATTAACGTACCTACCAATGCTAATAGCTATTGAATAGAAGTATCTAAGGGCAAGATGCATAATAGTATTAATTGTGATAGCGATGTTCTGTGTAGTATTACGCAGCTATATTTTACAAGTACAGTATAATTAAGAAAAGCGGCATTTGTACACATAATCTATATAGAAAAAGGTAGATCAGCCTCTATTAGTTCACGGCTGCATGGGCAATGTCCTTTCCTTAGCCTATGCGCATGGACGCATTAGGAGGTTAATATATACCCATAATCGGGAGTAGTGTGTCCACTATGATAATGCTGCTGCCCATCATAGTGGACACACTACTCACACTACTACCCATTGATAAATAAATCGTCAATGACACTTCAATCCTTTAACCGACTCTTACGACACCAACAGGAAGAGTTGGGGTGGTGACAAATGTAATCTTACTACCGTCTCCACACGGCTAAAAACTAGTATTTTAAACAAATAAAAAAATATATAATAAATAATCCAGTATGTATTTATTACAAAAAATGTATTTATTATAATAACATGTATTAAATACTCCATGTAACAAATATTTGCATCATAAAGAACAGTTGAGCCAAACAAGTTTACAATCACAAATATATTAATCATTTAATTAGGTCAATATTAATCATTTAATTAGGTCATAAACGCCTGTAATTTCTGCTCTATTGTAGACGATCGTCTCAATTGAATGGGCACTTTTATACTTTGCCGCGGAAGTTCGCGTCCACGGTGTTATATTTCTTCCACTATGTGAAATGTGATTTACTAACATAAATTGTAACAACATGAAACCTCATAAATATAGTGAAAAAATATCATACACCCGTGGGCTCTAACTTCAACGATATGCTTTAAAACCACCCAACCAAACGCAGGCTGCGCCACAAGCTCGGGCGCCAAGCGTACTCTTGTTGTTCACGACGAGCTGCAGAGCGCGACCCAGCAGCTGCTGGCTTCATGGCTGTTGTGGAATCCGATTTGCTGATTGCGAGCCTTTTTCTTCAGTTTGCGCCATATCTTTAAACAGTATGAATAATTGATAAATACCATGCTTTATTGACAGCTCCGCAAAAATAACGTGCAGATCAAATAAATAATCGTAGTATGAGTTTTACTATACATAATACTATCAGACGCGATGTATGTAACTTAAGGTGTTACTTTTCTTGACCATACTTGACCATAATAATTAAGTTGGTACCTATATGCAGGATATCAGATATATCAACTACTTTTAGGTCATAGGTATATTGTTTTGGAACCTGGAGGATGGATTAAGGAGGCGGGTATCGGGTACGAAAACGAAACCCTCATATTTCCGTCATAAATTTAAATGATTTGTACAAGCTTTCATCGAAATACCTGCTGGTAATTCGAAGACCCGATATATTTATTTTTTTGGAGTTTGACCCAATATAGGTACTTCATTTTTTCCGGATCCACATTCTCCCTTTGGAAACTATGGGTTTAGTTCCACGACATCTTGCTTTGTATTATTATTGGGCTTCAATGACTGCAATATAATTCATAACATATTTTTTTATTAAAGAACTATGAACAAGAATTTCAAAAAATATACGGTTTAAATGTAAATAATCGTAACTAACATCCACAGTACCTAAGTAACGTATAAAGAGTATAAAAGGCTATAATTAACTTAAATTTTACGTTAATGAGCCGTTTAAAATATCGCCACCAAACACAATCTACAAATGTCATGTGACAGATTATTATTATGACACTTTGACATTTTCATATTAAAATGTCCTATCTCTATAATCTTTATACTACGTGAACGAGACAAAGTTATCGTGACTAGAGATGTTTAATTTTTAAAGCTCGCTGTTCACTCATCAATATCATTCAACATTATTTATACCGATTCAGTGTTGCTAGGAAAGAAAAGTTAGTCCCACACATAAATGGCAACACTTGTTATGTCGCCCGCGGGATGACTCTTTCGCATGGAACTAATTTCTCGAGCTGTTAACTTGTGCTACCAAAATCGAGAAAATGACGGCTAGAAATATAAATTTGACAGCCGCGACATGGGTTTGTCGCAGCGCGAGCTATCTCGCGCTCAATGATGTGCTTACCGGGCAGTACCTAAGTCGCTAGTCGCTACAGAGGCCGGAACGAAAGAGGTTGCCGGCCGAAGACATATGTATAATAAATTACCTACGCAGAACACATGGTGTAGTGGTATAGCCAAGATGTCATTCGGCAACCGCGTGCGATAAGCGAAAAGTAATAAATGTGTTACAGTCTTACAGTGGACAATACAGGACAGTACAGTAGCCTTATCGCGAACTACGAAATCCACAAATTTCGGGGATTTTCCTCTGTCACTCTAATGACGCCTTCGTTGGAGTGAGAGAGACAAATCCCCGAAATTTACAAACTTTGGTGTTCGCGGTAGCAGGCCAGATTCGGACGAAAAGCCACGTGAAGATTTTCATACATTATGGTAAAAGCGAATAGATATTGTATTACGTGTTAGAAATATTTTTAATAGTTCTTTCTTCTTGTTTATAAATACTTCCTCTGAGAAGTAAAGGTTCGTTTATTTTCATATTTAAAATGTAAGGTTATTTTACAAGTCCTGATAATGGACCACTAAGTATCTACATATAAAGTGTACCGCAAACGGCTATTTAACATTTTCTTGACAGAATCGCTTACCCGTTATTATGAGTGTCTTGTCATGCCACAAGACCACAATACTGAAAGCCTGCACAGCTATTTAGGACATGGAAATATGATTTAAATTCCTGTGGCGCAGGTTCATGATAAGATGGTATGTTACAAGGACATTTTCGAAGCATGCATTGAGCATGCATAATGATGGATTGCGCGTTGCATTGCTAATGCGGCTGTGCTTTATGTATGGGGCTTAATATATCGTTTAGCAACAGCCAACAATGGAAAATTGCAATAAAAGGACACTGAAGGTATTGTAAATTTGAATATGATTAAACATGGTTATTTATGTAAAACCAGCCACAGATAAATACAATTTTTAAAATATCTTTACCTTTAGGTTTACCTTATGTAGTTATTCTATGGTCCAAAGTCACTTGACCAGCGCTTAATTTTGTCCTTGCTGTTCAGTCCATAGTTACTTTTAAATAACGACCAGAACTGACAGGCATGTTTCAAGTGCCGTGCAACTCCGTTGCGATGTGAATCGTACTTCATGTTGAATTATTTTTACAGTACGAAGCTGAATTCAATTAACACAAACAAAGACTTTTGTGTCATAACTGTGACTTTAGCCTGATTTCTAACGACATTGAATGCAAATCGCTCATTGCTAGCTATTTCGAAACATTACTCATTCGTCTAGTTTTTCTTAGCCTTCGCATTCGATCACTGGTTTCCATTCACTCCCGAGTTGGCAAGCTGACAAGCTTATGCGCATTCTTTACTTTGGGTTTACCTGTCTGTTAGTGTCTTGAATGAAAACTAAGTTATAAGGTAGGCAGTGATTGTACCGAGGATAACCAATTCCGAACAGGAGAGTACTCGGTAGCGAGATATAATGCAAGTATATCATAGGTAAACACTAATCCAGTTGTCATAAATCTTTATTCAGAAGGATCTAACAGGATACAGAATCATGTGGTCTCGGCCGCGAACCTACGAAGAATTGAATCAAATGGCATCAGCATCAAATATTTATGACTAAGACAGCATGCTATCCAGTTTTACTTATGACATTGTAGGCAATCCAGCAAATTATGGTATGAAGTTCCTATTCTTAGAATATAGATGGCGTAGTGGTTATATTTGCATCCGATTGACGAATAATTGTTTAGCTTTAAGTTCTCAAGGAAAGCGTCCTTACGCTTTCCTAAAATTATTCCTTAATAAACGAAATATCGGCGAAAAATGTATTTCTAACCCAAATGCGGATTCTCCGTAACTATTGTTTTCATCGGAAATTATGAAAGGCGTATCAGTAACCTGCATTCCTACGAACAGTTAGGTGCGACACGAAACAAATTGTCAATGCCCATTGTGCGCGACGTGGCCCGACGTGAACAAAATCTTGACCCATCTGGCCGCGATGCAAAAATTATATTCATCAGCTTATGGCAGCCAAGAAATAACTCAATAAAAAAGTATAATTAAACTGTCATTTGATGTTGAAATGTTATTAAAAATATGCGAAGAGATCTTCATTTCAAATTATTTAAGGAAGTACACACTTTACCACATAATGTGCGCACTACGGTTGAGTGTTGTTTGGATGTGGTCCTCTCTTAGGTAGTTATACAGTTGAGCTCTCCAGATTACAGAAAAGTGGCATTCACATAAAAAAAAATTAACGTCAACGCGACGAGGGCCATCACCCATCAGTAAGGCAAGACCGTTTATAGGCTTATCACTTGTTAACAAACAAAAATAAACAATGAATTAAGTAAAGGAAAAGTTGAAAATAAATGTAAGTTAGTTACCTAACGGATGATCTCGTCGCTAAAGAGCGATATTTTCAAGAAACGTAAAAATAAAAATTTATGAACAAACACAAAAACTGACATTTATTCAGTTAGTCATTT